>SRQG01000575.1:0-10505 GCA_018360325.1 Claviceps aff. humidiphila group G2b
GACGTAGCCCAGCGCGGCTTGCGGCTTGCCCCTGGCCTCCGTGAGAGGATGAAGATTCTGATAGCTCTGTCAGTTGCCTGCGCCAGAAGGCCGCCGAAAGCGATTTGACAGGGAGTTCGACAGCGATTTGGGCGCTGAAGATAAGCTCTGAAGCGGTCATTTTAGAGACCAGTGCGCTGCTTCTTTGCAAAGTTCAGTGGTTCACCGCTAACTATCGCGACGGGTCGCCTCAGCAGCGCCTGATGCCAGCTTTTCCAGGGCCCTAATGCCTTTGTATCATTTTCAAAGCCATTATCAGCCACATGCTCTCTGATCTATTGACAATTGAGCTCACGAGCGATATGATGGGAGGCAAGGTTCAGCGGCAAATGAAAGCACAGATAATCAGTATAGGTAGTATAAACACGGACATACAGTACACCGGTCACAACATGCCTCTTCTCGATGAGCTTCCATAAAAAATGAGGCTCCTGATAAGTCTTCAACTCTATACTCCGTGTTGGGCTATAATAACGCCAACTTTCAATTTCATCCTCGAACCTACGCTCTACCTACCTAAGGTCCTACACTCTGTCTACCCACACGCGTCTGCGAATGCGTCTTGTAAGGTGACTCGGCCATCAATGGAAGTACCTATCTGGAGCTAGCAGGGGTCTGTATGACACTAACTGTTTTGGGAAGGAGGGCAGGGTCAAATATGAAGTTTTGGCAGGGTGAAATAAGGTCTCCCCCTTAGTAGGTAGGTACCTAGGTAGTAGTCGTTGACTCGTTAGAAACAGGCGACCTGTGATTGGCCAGAGTTGCAATGAGATGTTCGAGATAGCTCCGGACCTCCGGTCGGGCACCGGGTCCACACACAGCCCGAGTCGGCCAGACTTGCCGTTCATTGTTCCTCTGCTAACTTGACATGAAGCATGCTTTGGTGAAGCTAAGGCTAGTACGGGAAGGTCTTCCCCGGAGTTCACGAGGCCTAGACCACGAACAGAGATACTGCCTATGTACCTCGCCCTTTTATCTTTATTTCTTATGCCTACGGAGTACGGAGTACATCATACCAAATGCGCACCGCCTTTTTAGACGCATGGCCTTGGATCCTACTGTTTAATGAGGCGCGGTTTCGGCTCTCTCTTGAGCCTCTGGGCCTCTTTTCCGCTCAGCCTCCTGGCCTTTCGGCCTCTTACATATGATACCCAATTGTATTCATAGTATTACAGGCATCTCTATTTATCCTGTTGCTTCACTTCAAAGCGGACTTGGATCCGGTATGGGGAACCGTCGGATATCGTAATGCCCGTTCTCGCCGAGCAAGCCGGAAACATCATTGATGTTGTGGCTCAGTCGCGGACTTGCGTTCATCACGCTAATGTACTTTTCCTGAACTGTAGAGTATATCAATCATCAAATATCTCGACTTATTTCTTTCTATGCCGTCTCCAAGTCTACTCTGGTCATCCTGGTTGTGATACGCACATCTAGATCAAGCTAGATAAAAAATCACAGGCTGCCAGTCTTACTGATAACCGCTCCAAAAACAGTTCCGCGTCGTGCCGATTCGCAGGTTGTTATCCAGTGTACCGAGGTCAGCGTTGACTACCCTCACCACCATGAAAGCTACGAGAGTTGTCGTCGGGGCCGCAATGGCAGCGAGTAAGTGTGCCCCCTAGGACTCGTTCATCAATCAATCAATCATGCCTCCTGTGACGGAAGTCAATAGACTGACATATACTGCAGTGGCTTCGACCGCTGAGGCGGCTCTTGCTTCGACCTGCGTGAACAGCGCCCAGGTGTGCTTCCAATGGGGCACCCCGGAAGCAGCAATTACCTCAGGTTCAGGCAACGTGTATTTCCAACTTCGGGCACCGACGACTTATTCATGGTTCGCGTTGGGGTCTGGATCTGCCATGCAAGGAGCTAGCATCTTCGTGATCTATAGCAATGGAGACAACAATGTTACCCTCAGCACAAGAAGCGGCCAGGGTAACTTCATGCCCGCTTTCACAGCTCGATCTGACGTCGAGCTGCTAGAAGGCTCGGGAATCGTCGATGGCAACATGGTGGCCAATGTTCGGTGCAATGGATGTTCTGATATTGACATCAGCAGCTCCTCGCGCTGGATCTCCGCCTGGAAGATGGGATCCCCACTGAACTCGGCCAATCCTTCCACTGATATTACGGTTCACGACGGACATAGTCAGTTTTCTGTCAATCTTCAACAAGCAAGTATCAGCTCAGATTCCAACCCATTTCTCTCTACATCCAGCAATGGAGGCACCAGCAGTGGATCAAACAGTACCTCTGGAGTGGTGGTTCAGCAAGGGTCGAGCCCAAACCAAATTCTGCAACACGCACACGGTGTCGTCATGGCTGTAGTTTTTATCGCTGGATATCCAATTGGGTCATCTCTTATGCCACTCATTGGAAAATGGATGCTGCACGCTAGCTGGCAGCTCCTGGCCTTCTTCGGCATGTGGGCTGGTTTCGGTATCGGATACACTGTCTCAACTAGAAATGGCGTTGTAAGTGTTTGGAAATCTCGAATGATTGCAGGTCTATGGGTTGCTCTCTAACTATCTCTTGTTGCAGTTTTTCAAGGATAACCATACCAAACTTGGTGTCATTGTCTGCGCATTAATGGGACTGCAGCCTATTCTTGGCTGGCTTCACCACCAGCAATTCGTCAAAACCCAGAGCCGCGGCATCTTCAGCCACTTCCACATTTGGTTTGGACGTGCACTCATGATACTCGGCATAGTCAACGGCGGCCTCGGTTTACAAGCTACTAATCAGTCCACCCGTTTCATCATTGCGTACTCCGTTCTGGCAGCGGTAGTTTCAATAATATACACTGCTAGTCTCACTGTCGGTGTCTACAATAGACGCAGCCAGACTGAGGAGAAGCATGTCGCGTCATCGTCAATGCCGGGTGCTGTCAGGCAATCCGTTTGAACGGCCCGGTTTTTTACTAGGAATTGAACAAGGCAAAAAAAGAAGAAAAAATGAGGAATAGCGAGTGCGAGTAAGGATTTCAAAGGGAAGACAGGAAACAATGATAGCTAGCGTAGCACGAGACCGATAGTGAGTGATTCGATGACTTTATGTAAGAGTGACCTGCTCCAGACAGAGACGCCACTTTAAAGAAATGACAATTTCTTTTAATTAAATACTCAATACATATATACAATGCCTACGAGCGGCGCTGCGTAACGGAGAACACTGTAGAATCGAGGAACAATGGAGTCAGCTCCGTGATGTGCTAAACCTGGTCAAGTGGGAAGTCAATGACATTGCTCAACCTGAAAAGGACACCCACTACATACATCTATGGGTGTCCTTTTCAGATTATACCCACGATTAGGTAGGTAGATTGGCACTTCAAAAGAGCGTTACTCCACGAATTGTACGGATTTGCTCGGCGAACTGTTTTTCAAAATCGAACCCTTGTCGCAAGTTGCAACCATCACCTTTCTGGCATACAAGTCACGTGGACGCCCGGCTTCCTCATGTAATGGTGCCTGAGGCATAACTTTTCCAATGCTGTGACCGACCCCGACACCCCAGTCGGGGGAAAATCGATATCACGATTTTCACAAAACCCTCAGTTCCTACTCGCGCCCCCCCCCCCATATTCGGGATACCCATTGAGCAACTCCCCACAACTCAAAATGCTCAGCCAACTATCTAGGGCTACGGTGAGTCTTGAATTACCCCCAGACACCATATCTCTTGCTGCGGTACCGAGCATGGACCGGGGCACTGGACTGACTGATTTCAAGCGTGCCACCTCGGCCGTTGTCGCCGTCGCTCGAGCTGCCAGGGGTAATGCCATTCAGAGCCGTTGCTTCATTGCTCCGACCATATCACGAAGAGGTAAGCACGAAGTATTCCTTTTTATAATTCCCCTGTGTGAACTGATAACGAGTCATCGTTTGCCACGAGATTACGTGTCTTCATTCTTGTTGCAACGCAATAAAATCGTCTGTTCTGCGCGAGCGTGTGTGACTTCCATCATGGAATGTCTAGTTCCTCACTCCATTCGCACCATATCTTCTCTCTGTGGATGTCGCGGTTCGAAGAGGTGGCGTCCTGTGACCATCTTGTGATCACGTCGTCATCCATCCCATACGTCATGTACGCCACGGCACTGTTTGCTGACAGAAGACCCTCACTCAGCCGACTTCGTTCAGGAGCTCTACCTGAAAGAGCTCAAAGCCTACAAGACGCCCATCGTCAAGGAGTCCGATGCCGAGGGCCATGTTCAGACTTTCACCATGCCTAAGACCCCTGCCTCACCCGAAGAATCTGATCTTGCCAGCAACCTGCAAGAGTACGAGCAAATGGCAGTCGAGACTGAGGGAGGGATGTCGGCCGATCAAGGTGAGGATGGCGATGTCGAGTTGCCTGATTGGCTAGAGCTCGAGGAGGACGAAGCCGCTCACTAAAGCGGTATCGAATTTTGGGGGGAAGTTGATCTCAAACAACTTCATCTATAAAGTCGTTATCAAGAGATGGCAAACGAGTCAATTTCGAGTGTCTGGATTGAACCGACTTTGCGGGCGAGCGCGGCGATCGCGGCGATCGCGTGGTTTCTTTTGTTCCTAACAGACAAAGCGGCTCACAACTCAGCGATAGTCTCCGTGCCAGGAAAAAAATAGGTGGGCGCCGAGGAAAGGGTTGGGGGGTCGATAATCCTTTCCAAAATAAACGGTCGGATATCAGTTATCTCTCAACAATCGTTGCCGCGTCAGTGATAGGCGTCGTTAATCCTAGTGTATAGTGTACATTTCTCGTTGCAAGCGTCAAATTCGATGTAGGATCTCATTACTGCAAATACACACAATAAACCCCCAGTTGAAACCAGGCGAAAGAACGAGTGTCAACGACAAGCGGCATGCATGTGTGCGTCTCGACTCTCGATGCTCATCTTTCACACGAGCCATGTAGCTTATTCTAACGCGGAAGTCAAAGGACAGTTCAGGGCGACGAATAACTTCTGCAATCAATCATCCATATACGCTTTCTAATCATCTGCACACGCAACATACCGCTCTAGGAAGAGCAAACACCCGACCCGTTATTCTGCTTGTTGGCTCGGCCTCATTGCGGGCCTTGTGCGAAAGTATCACCTGGCGGTGACTTATACAATGTAAATGGGCTGAATGCGGCTTCAGCAACTGAACATACACGCATATATTCTTAAGTGCCCGAGACTGCTTTTGGCAATACCTTGATTTTCTGCACAAGGCGCTTAAGAGCAGAGACAGGGCGATTTTACTGTGGTTTCATTGTTGAGTGGAAAAGAGGACTATGTAAGGATTCGTAGACAGAGGGAGGTAGTCACTGAACCGATAGCCTGGATCAAAGAGAGGTGGTCAGGTACACAACGACCTCACGTAATTACATAGGCCAGTGCTTGATTGTTTAGTGGACAAAAGGGAGAGAAGCAAATGCACCGTTATTAATGAGGCTTGGATCTGTTACTTATATGCCCTAAGCTTTGAAGTATGGAGAGCTTCGCTAAATGAGTAGATCCGGGCGTAGGACAACCAGAACTCCGGTGGTTTGCTAAGCAGTTCCTCCATGCCGTTAATGATAGTGAATATTTGCGTCTCTAATAAGAACAAGACAAGCCACAGCGCACACCTCGTCCAAAGGTTTGACTAACGGAATATCCCCTCTCCTGTCCAAGTATCGTCGTTCACACATCATTAAACCCCCCCTTTCCTTGATTCTGCCGACTTCAACGTCAGTAGATAGCGCAAGCCAGCATTTTCAACACCTCTGGTCAGACGTCTTCTCCATCAGGCACTGACTGTCCATCAGAGCGTCAGAGCTGGGTGAGGGTACCCCATATATGACCATGAGTTACAAAGGGGCTCGCACCTAAAATAGAAAACGTTGAAGAAAACCCCGAACGCCGAGCAGCTTCCTGTGACTTCCTGTTGGACAATACCAATGCCAAAAAATGCCAAAATATAGCATACATGATATGAGATACGCACTACACGCACAAGTGCTCGGACGCATCGCAATCCAACCTCCCCCCATCCCCCAAAAAAGCAAAAGATTGGAAAAGAGACTGACGGGAGGCCGGATTGAGAAAGAAATGAAACCGGGTACTTGGTTTCAAGAGGAGTTATGGTAGCCGCTAATTATCAAATCAAACAGCAGACCGTCCTGATTGTAGGATAAACATACCGTGCTGGCGAATGGAACGGTGAAATGCAGGGGAAGCAAAAGATGGTATTAGGGGATGGAACTTGATCGCATAGGCTTCGTGACACGGGCATATCTTGCATCTGACTGATTTTTGGTGCTCCAAAAGAGAAAAGAAAGAACGAGCAGGACCTTCCCTCTTTAAATATCAAAATGAGCACCGCCCACCATCTGTTCGTCTGTGCTTGACGTTTTGGACACGCCACTCATGCAATTTGCCTGCCGTCGGTCAATGTTATCGACGGTTTCCCAATCGTCATCATCGTGGCGATCTTGAGCATCGTCCATATCTTCGTCATCGTGTGAAAATCGGTCCCTCATGTGATCATCCAGAGCACTCTCGTCAACATAGGTAAAGCCTTGAAAATTAGCTTGAACAGAAGGAGATAGTGGCGTCGACGTAGCGTAACCATGCGCCAAAGCTGCTGCACGCTCATTCAGAGAACCATTCTGATCCAACGCTGTGGTGAATTCAGGATCAAAGTATGAGACATCCGTTTCTGACTTCAGGTTCGGCTTGAAAGGAGGGGTTATGAGTTTCTTCGTCAGTAGGTTCCAGTCGATGTCCGCAAAGAAAAGATGCTGCTTCAACTCTTCAGCATCGTCTGTAGCGCCGAGCCTGTGTTTCGGGTTCCTGTTAAGTAATCCTTTGACAAAATTCCGGCCCTCCTGCGACAGTGTTTCTCGGGGAAATCTGACCTTGCCAAAGGCAATATTTTTGTACATCTGTTGGGTATCCTCGGCGTAGAAAGGGCTCCAGCCACAACACATTTCAAAGACCAGGACACCCAGCGACCAAAAGTCAACCATTTTGGTGTACCCAGACTCGTCCAGGAGAACCTCAGGTGCCAGGTATTCTGTCGTGCCGCAAAAAGTATTTGTGGTATCATTCTTCGTCAAATTCGCTTTAGATAAGCCAAAATCACAAAGTGCAATATGTCCATTTGCATCAAGCAGAATATTCTCCGGCTTCAGGTCGCGATATACGATGTCGTTGTTATGCAGGTGCTGAATAGCCAGTATCAGCTCAGCGATGTAAAATTTGGCGCGCCTCTCGTCAAATCGCCCTTCCTTCTGCAGATGCCAGAATAGCTCGCCTCCGGACATGTAATCGGTAACTAGATACAGCTCGGAAGGTGTCTGGAATGAGAATTTGAGGCCGACGATGAAGGGCGAATCCGAGGTGGCCGTCCGCACAAGAATATTGCGTTCTCCGACTGTGTGGGCAACCTCCTTTTTCTGCACGATCACCTTTTTCTGCAAAACTTTCATTGCGTAGATTCGCTGAGTGTCTTTCTTTCGAACCTGATAGACCTGCCCGAATGTGCCCTTACCGATGAGCTTCAGGATTTCAAAATCACTTGGACCGAAATGCTTTTTTTCTGATCTTTGATAGAAAGCCTCGACATATATCTCGCCGGTGGGGGCGTTTTCGGCAACGGTGTCCGCGTGGCCCCGTAACGGAAACCAACCCCTCACAGCGCTGTCGACATCTCTTCCGGCCTGGAAATTGACATGACCAAGGAATTCCTCACCGGTAGCGGCGTGATCGTAGACTGAAATGTCAACCAACGTATCGATGTCGACGACATCACTAAAAGTCCAAGTATTAGCGGATCAAATAAACTTCAGTGACTGGCCCATGATTTGTACGTACAAGACGGCCTCAGCATCCCATTTCGGGTTCGTCAAAAATGACCGAGCGGTGCGATTTCGGAAGGTACTGTACTCATGAATGCTCGTGTTGCTGCTTTGACGGCTTCTCATTGGAATGGCCATAGGTGGGCGGCCTGAATCGCTGCCCTGTCGCGAAATCGGTATTCCACCAAGTCCAGACGGAGTGATGCTCAATGCTTCTTCCTCTTCCATCGATCGTCGTCCACCAGAAATAAGCTCGCTTCGCTGAAATACAGCGACGACATAGGGATCTCGACACTTTCGCAAGCCGCGAGCTTCGGCAATCTTTATGGTCAGTTTGCCTTTGGGGGCTGGAGGTTGGAGGCCAGCTGTTCTTGTGATCCGAGCCCCGCCGGCAATATCCGGTCCATCACTGCTAGTTCTACCCGGTGTTTCTCTGCCGTCTGACTGCGAAGAATGGGCAGCAGACAAGGCTCTCGTAGGAGTCGGCGGACCGCTCTTGAAGATGACACCACGGGTTAGCTCTTTCAATCCCTCGAGCGTAAACCACTTGCTAGGAGCGGAGATTGTGGAGGAGTCATGCCTGCAAGGCGAGGAGCGTGAAGATGAGGATGGAGTGGGCAATAACTGAGACGCAGTATTTGATACTGATTCGGCTTCAGCCAGCTTTTGTAGAGCAGAGGCCTGGCAGATGACCTCGGCGCGGGTCTCATGAACTGCACGGACAGCGGAGACCGACTTGGCCTGATCTCTACCTTCTAAAGATAGGCCCTTACACGAAGAAGCTTCTGAATGGGATGGTTGTGAGGAAGGTGGTGTTGGGTATGAATGAGAAGCCATTAGTGCGGGCGAGATGGCATCTGGAGCCATATTGAGCGTTTGCACTCGTCCAGGCATTCGGCCATATGAGATGCTTCGATTACAGCGTAGATTATCCCTTGTTGTAGGACTCTGTGGCCGCTGTCTCGAGGATGGCGATGGGCTCGGAATCGGCAGATCCGACTGTTGATTCGCCATGAAACTCGCAGACGATGGGAGAACGGGAGAAAAACGAGAGGGATCGTTTGCAGAAGGGTCTTGACGAACCTGGCTGAAGTAGCTCATGATTCCTGGCAGGCGCTTGTCGTGAAGATCCGGTTGAGGCGTGGCTACACCAGACCGCGGTGTGTCGACGCCGATGTGATCCGCTCCTCCATCCTCGTCGGCGGTCCTGGTGGACGATGGGTCAACGCTCTGCATTGTCGTCGTTTTGGGCAACGGGTACCAGTGTGGACTCATGGCGTATTCCAGACGGTCGCAAGGAAGAAGAATAACAGTGGACGGACGAATTTGAAGATTCAAGAAGTAGGTCCGTGGCAAAGGCTTGCATCAGATCGGCGAGCAGGATCTCGTGGGGATGGGTGTCTTTGAAGAGTTTGATGGGAAAGCCACTAGTACATGACAGTTGCCAAGAATCTGCTTTGAGGAGGGGCGCAAACTGTGAGGTTGCAGTTCGAGGTGCGCATCAGACTGAGGAGTGCCCAAGTGTGAACAATAGGTACCTAGGTACCTACATAGTTACCTGAAATGCATTAGGTACCCCCAACTTCAAGTGAGCGGGTATGTATATCCCTCTTCTTCGCCGTAGGAGTGGGACGCATACTATTCGCAGCCGTAGAAGTGGCGCTTTCGATACACCTCCCCTTAGGTACCTATGCCACAGCGTACTGCGGTCGACAAACATCAACTTGCCGTCAAAATCATCAGTAACGATTCAATTCTCATCAAATTGATTCCTCAACTTCATCATCATCATGTCTTTCAATTTCTATTCTGAGCTTCACGCCAACACGCTCAATGTCGCCCACGGCACAGCCCTTGACGACTTACGAGTATGATGGAGGGCAAATCCAAGATACCCCCGTGCAGTCTGATACTTTTGACGAGCTTTTTGCATTCCTACAGCGATGGGCCCTTCAGAAAGGAATGGCCTTTTGTCAAGGACGCCTTGAGCAATTATCGCACGATTGACGGGCACCTCTCCGCAACGTACGTCAGGATTCGTTTTGATCGTGGCTCTCCAATACCATCTCAATCTACGGGCGTTCGTCGAAAACTTTGTTGTTTTGTGTCTGTGTGTTGCTGTTTCTGTCACAAGTCCCACGTGGTGTTGAGTGTGCGTAGATACAGCTAATTAGGAGCCCAACCATGCAACCATTTCATGCCTTTATGTTCGGTGTTGTGACGGTTACCCGTAACTGCTCTGTCCGTCGTTTGCATGTACCTACCTATATATCCCGCACTAAGCTGGTTCTCATCAGCTTAGTGTTCTGACCTTTTGGTCGGGTCGGCAGGGATATCCGATTCCGCACAGGGGCCGGATGAAGAAAACAAGAGCTTCTATAGACGAGAGAGGAAAAATAATAAATGCATCCAGGTCAGGGTCAGGTCGAATTCAGGCCATCGTCATATGCCAGCAGCGCAGGGCAAATGAGGGAAATTGGAATGCCGACAGGGAACGGATGTACATGTACATTTGACGATCCGAGTGAAGGAGGGAGTATCGGGAGACCTTATTTCACCCTGCCAAAACTGCTTATTTCACCCTGCCCTCCTTCCTAAAACGGTTAGTGTCATGCAGCCCCCTGCTAGCTCCAGATAGGTACTTAGCTTGT
>SRQG01000576.1:0-10411 GCA_018360325.1 Claviceps aff. humidiphila group G2b
GCGGCTTCAACGTTGTTGCGATCGGTCAGTTCGTTCCTGGTGCTGCCACGCGCCGTGCTAGACGCCTTCGCGTTCGGTCGATTGCGGCGTGAGGTCCTTCAGCAGCGCTTCCATGTGCTCTCTGTTGGACTCCATTGTGATGGCGGTGATGGCGGTGATGGCGGTGATGACGGTGATGGCGGTGATGGCGGGTAACAACGTTGTTGCAGTTTGTTGTGGAAGGCTAGTTGTAGAGTCACGTGTGCATTGCCTTTGGGGGTGCGGAGAAGTAAAAAGCGCCCAGTATCGGCCATTAGTGGTCCGTGCGCGCGGGGGTGCGCACCTTTGGGGGTGCGGAGAAGTAAACGGAGTACACGTAACACAACAAGGATAGAGCGCCTTTTGCCTCTCACAGCCTACAGGTCACGCGTTCCACACCCCTGCTCGACGGTTGTGACTCGTGACTCCGATGGACAGTGGAAAAATTTGTTCCCCGCCGATGTAGCTTTTTGTCATTTGAAAACTGCCGTTACTTCTAGGTAGCTTTGCACCAATTTTGCAGTATGTACATTGTACATAGAACCTATGTACCCCTCATCATGCTGCGACGTGATTGGCTGCAGCAGACCCTCAGGTAGATAGATGTTGTGAGTCGACCTCACAAGCCTTGACATTCATCCTTGAGATCCCTACTCCTGGCTTCCTCAAGCTGCTTCGCAATCTCCCCCCGATCGTAATTACTTTTTCTTGTACTCTTCTTCCTGTCATAATTTTTGTAGCCCATGGCCACGACGTCATTCACAGAAAAGACGTGTATTCCAGTTCTGGCAAATCCCATGCCCTCCGCCCAACTTTCCTCGCTGGATACATCGACTGTTATATGCCGCTCTTCCAAGGATGTGTAGGTCGAAGTGTGATGACTCGCCCTGAGGAGCGTTAGCGCAAACTAAAACGATTGATCAGTGCTGCAAAGGGCTGCCTTACCTTACAAGTATTATCCCAATGGGCTGCACTTCTTGGTAAGGCATCTTACCGTTCAAATCCTACAAACAATAGTCAGTGAGAATACTTTTGCTAATGGTAATTTTACGGTCATTTGGAAACTCACGAGGTCTCCCCTGGTATATGCCGCCGCGAAGTAGCTTGGCTATGTTAACGGCTTCTTTGCTGACGTCGACAGTCGTGGAACTCGTGGCGTGGGTAGCCGTAGTGCGGGAATTGATATCATTATCATCTTCAGCGTCCACTAGGGTTTCGCGAATATAATATATCCGCAACCTGCGACCATCAGTCGCAGTGGTATCAACGAATCCCCGAGGCAAGGTGAGAGTAGTAGCAGACTCCATTAGTGCGAGAAGGTTGATGATATGAATAGTATCAAAACAAGAGTTCAAACGGTACTGATGATCCGCAAGATTTTGGAGAGGTATTGTAATTTGAAGAAATCCGCTCATGCCATGTCTAAGTTTCTTCAACTGGCCTGCTTTATGTACGCAATCTTGCCGGACCGTAACGTCACACAGAATTTAGAAACGAGTGTCAGACAACTGCATGCACTCGTTTCTAAATTCTGTGTGACGCTACGGTCCGACAAGATTGACAACATAAAGTATGACCGGAAATTATCAAACGACACATCAACATTCACTAAATGATTCATCTTCCATCACATTACGTGGTAAATCTGAGTCCTGACACCTTGTCAGTTGACTCATGGAGCCTCTCTGGGCTTTGCCGCTACTTAGTACTACTGCCACTGATGATGGTCGCAGGTTAACGATATACTACATTTGAGACACCCCAGTAGAGGATATCATTGCCCGCGCCACGGCTATCATCTATGAATATAGAAGTTAGAACTGGATCTCATCCTCAGTCCAGAGGATGGACATGCCAAGAACAACCAAGATTGATTACTGTCACACGTGTGGGCACATCGGCTCGCGGGCGCTGTGCTGATCGTACAGTGCTTGCCGGTTCAGGCAGTATAGGGGCACGCTTACCACACCGAGGCGTTTCAGGCGAGACGTTTCAGTCGTCGTTGCTATTCAGAATTCTGGCCTCTTCCTCGTAAGCGCCGTGAACGAAACCATCACTACATTACTATACGTGCCCGTACAGCGTTTCCTGACCAGAGAGTTGTCAGCCCCGCGATTGCCTGCACAACATTTGCCAGCACGGCGTTTGACCGGCGCGCGCAATGCCAGGTCGGCGCTTGGCGGTATATCGTATGGCAGCAGGGACAGTGGGATCTGACGAGGACACTCGCGATTCATGTATAGGTAGGTATATCATCGCTGGCCACGGGCCACCTCGAGGGCTCAGAGGGAGGATACACGCCTCTAGAGTTCCTTGTAGAGTCACAGTCGATCATCACGTTCTGATTTGACATTCCTCAGTTCCTAGTCCCAAATATTTGGCCCTTGTCACAATCACAGACTCGTTTGCCTTTCGTTATTGCATGCATGCTCTTTATCTGCGTTCCTTTGAATGCCGGAAAGTACAATAAGAAGGCAAAAAGCGAACCAAAACACGCAATGCGTCCATCCCTACTCAATTTGGAGTCAATATCGCGATCAGCCAATTGATCGCGTGTAGAAAATCTTCTCATGGTATCAGTCTTTCCACCAGTTGCCAGTTGGAAGTAGTTTGCCCAGTCCGCGAAGAAATGGTTTACCAGTGTCCTTGTATTCATTAGAAGCTTCGGGGCGGGCGGCGTCTAGGAAGATGCCTGATATGCTGCAGTCGCAAACTCCTCTCGAAATGTCTCTTTGACTCTCCCCCTTTGATCGTCGATGGGAGTCGGGACCATCAGACTCTTCGACATCGGCAGAGTCTTCGTTGTTGGACGGTTCTTCTTCATTAGTAGGAGATTCCTTGTCAGGGGCTTCATTAGGATATTGTTCAGGCTCGTCACAGGGGCGGAAAGCGGCACTCTTTGGAGGGTCGGAAGAATGTTCTTCTTCATCCCCTCCGGGGGTATCGTGGGTCGTAACGAGGTTCGGCGCGCCTCGAGGAGCTCGTTGGCGGAATCAGAGACAGCTTTGTTGACAATAGCACTTTCAGTCTTGGAATAGGAGCCAGCAGTGCTCTTGACAAGAGTAATGCCCGCCAGATGTTGTTGAAGGGGGTTCGGGCCTCAGCCGAGTCTGTGTTCGGGGTGTCGGCATGGGCCGGGCGGCTTATGAAGAAGCTGAGGAGGCAGGAGCTTCTCTGGGGAGACATGCTGAGGGCCCTGCGTCAGGACGGGACAATGCTACGAGAGCGGCTCGCGAAGTACAGACAGATTCTTCTTCTCATACTTCGACGGAATCTTTTACTCTATCACCTTAGGTAGAAGCTGTTATATCTATGTAGTTAACGGTGGGCGAGAGGCGGCTGAAGATCCGCTCCGCCGGGCTTGTTGAGTGTGGCTTGGAAACGAGGGATATATACTGTGTCGAATACGATTATACGTTCTCGTTGCCGTTCATGATAAACAGCCATTCATCGACGCCATTCTGTCTCTGCCGGAGGTTCCGTTTCAACGACTTCTATTGGGAAGGGAGCAAGCTTCCTGCGAAACCCGCATTCGAACAACGCTCGATTGTCCCGCAAAAATTGACCAAGTTCTTTCTGCACGGGAGCGCTCATCAGATCGAAGCACTCCTATTTCCATGATTTAAAGTCGTCGCGCAAGCGGATCTACAGGTCCATACCCGTCAGACCTTCATCAATGGAATCCCTCATGTAAAACGCAACACGATTATTCGCATCGATCGTCTAAGCGTTGGCATGGTCGAAGTCGCTATGTTGTCTCTTTCATTTGATCGAGAAGTACCTTGTGTCAGCAAAGCCTTGAAATGACTTGGGAAAATCAGCTGACATCAGCGGTTCCGGGGTCGGGGATGAGTGAGAGGAAGTTTGGTTTCCCTCGGCTATCTCGATGACTGGATAGTGTTTGTGATCCATTGCGGAAGGTTATCGATCAATCGGGTGAGTCGATGCCAGATGATTTTTTGGGTATAAGGACTTATCAGGGAACGAGGTCCTTGTTGCTAACTTGCTGACGGGTACAGTAAAGACGGTTCGACAAGCTTGGTAGAGTTCTCCATGAATGACGGAGCAGATCGCTAAGGGGCTGTTCATCAATATGTAGGCTCGCGTGCTGATGGTCGGCACCGGAGGAATTGGATGCTGACGTCTTGACAGGCTTCCTATGTTCCACCATAAATGGGTCAGTTAACAGCACCGTCATCGGAGTCCGTTCATCAGGCTTCGTGATGATCATTCTCTTAATCAACTGAATAAATTTCAGAACTTCCTCATT
This sequence comes from Claviceps aff. humidiphila group G2b, assembly GCA_018360325.1. NCBI lineage: Eukaryota > Fungi > Ascomycota > Sordariomycetes > Hypocreales > Clavicipitaceae > Claviceps > Claviceps aff. humidiphila group G2b. Next base: position 4,289 of record SRQG01000576.1, read on the forward strand.
ACGTTGCACGCCCCAAACCTTGTCACGGTCGTAGAGGGCTGGTGCTAGAAAGTGACAAGTCAGTATCGCGGCTTCTCAATTCAAAAGAGGAATAGCGGAGAATACCAACAATTGTCGCACAGCAACGAGGAACATGAAGGCAGCGCAGATGCTGTGTCCTCTCACGTACCTGTTCGGCCGCTCGCTCAGTGGATATGATCTTGTACCCAGCAACGGCCCACATTGGCCAACCAAGTTGAGCAGGACAATTCCAGCGCCACGTCTCTCGTCGCTCCCTTGGTTATTGAGCACCCAAGGTATGATGTTCCATGGCAGCAAAAAACACCCCCACGTACCTGACACCAGTGTGTCTCCCGATCGCGAGCATGAGATATCCCGTGCCGCCTAGGACCGCTAAGCTGATGACGAACAAACCACGTTGGCGACTTCGATCCGCGAAGAATGCTGTGACTATTGTTACGAGAAATGCTGCGAAATACGGAGGAGCGGATAGTCCCTGAGACGTCAATCCGGAATAGCCTAGAGCGAATTAGAAATTTAGTCAGGCTTTGGATCTACGATCTGCAATGTATGAGACTATGGGTCAACTTTGCCTCGCTGTAGAGGACGCCGAATGGATGCTGGAACTGGCTCTCGACTACCAGATGTAAGCAAGGAGTCTTACCTGGGCCTTTCGAGGCCTGCGTCGATCCGCTGACCAGATCCGACTCTAGGGATACCTTCGGTTGGGGAACCTTGCACGGCTGCAAGAGAATGACGACTATGCTTGGAAAGTTTCTGCATCGCACGACGCAAACTTCCTGCCTGTTCGTCCTCGACCTTATCTTCGTTCCGGTCAGCCATTGCAAGTCACGCACGAAAGACGTACCGAAGCAAACTCGTGGTCCACCACTAAAGGCCAATTTGGGCACCGCCTGCGAATTGAACGCCCCCGCGTCGACCAGCCACCGCTCTGGAGAGAATATATGCAAGTCGTCGGTAGATTGGCCGGGTTTGTTCGATACGCCGTCTACTCTCGTTCATTGCAAAGCGCTACTGAACCGCGGAGCCGGCCACATTATAATATGTATCTACATGTGTGAGATATTATGTGACATTAGGTGTCCGTTTACGGTTTCAGCAAGCCCAAGAATGATTGGGCTGATTCGATCGATCGCTCAAGTCGGTAGCGCCGTGGCCCATGGCGACGATTTCGACGACAAGGGGAGTCGCAGAGGGCGGGAGACTTCAGCAGAGTGTACAGGAAAGAAATGCACAACGCACGAGATTGCTGTCGTTTGCAGTCAACGTTACAGCTCACTAGATCTCGTCACGCCCCAAGGCAGTGTATTACTGAACTTCCATGGCGGCGATCACCGTACGCGAAACGATTTCGCACGTCATAGCTATTTGTACTAATCGAGACTGCCATCGAGTCCTAGCCAGGATCCGCTTCTTACCCGCTTCGTCCACGCCAAAATGCAACATCTCGGGGGTGCAGCACTCACTCTGATAAGGAATATCAGCGGACACGCTGTCGTGTCGCGAACCAACAATGGACAGTGTATTCTCTGGAAACATTCAACAGCACAAGGTTCGGAGAGCGGCCAAACCCTTACTCGCCATATCACCGTTCCCGCAGATGGTAACATCCATCGAATCTGTGTGCTGCGTAAGGGAAGATTCGTAGTCTTCTTAAGCAGCAATTCGGTGGTTCTTTGGGACTGTCGGTACAAGGCTGCCCGTCTCCTCGCTCGATGCTCGCTTTCCATGGAAGGGTCACCCTTGTGCCTGATAGTGCTTCCTCGTCCTCAACGAGCAGAGTACCGAATTGCGTACATCGCAACAGTCATGTCAACTGGAAGTGGAATTGTCTGGGAGTTAGAACTTCCGCAATACCTGAGCACTGGATCTCATGATGACGAGACTGCTAGCTTGTCTGAGTTTTGTCGGTTCGACCTAGGGACGGCAGAAACACCCAAATACGTCCTTCCTGTAGACCCAGCGGGGGCAGCGCCAGTAATGTCTGGTTTTCTCGACGTATTTGCTCGAGACGTGGGCCGTGGCAATATCATACACAAACACTGGGACGGTCAACTTCTGGACGACTCATGTGGATGTAAAGGGTCGCAGAGTCGTGTGGCTATCGACGTCATCTACACATACTGGTCTCGTCGAGATAGCACTGGCGAGTGGCAGTATGCTTAAAAAGGCGGCTTTAGTCAACTCTACAAGATCGCAACTTACGATTTGGGACATCGGTGGTTCGCGTCTCGAATTTGAACAGAATTACAAAACACAGCATCATGTGCAGGATCTCGATTGGACCTCGACACCTGACGCGCAAGCTATATTAGCTGTTGGCTTTCAGCACCATGTTGTATTACTGTCATAGATGAGATTCGATTACCTCAACAAAGGGCCTGCCTGGGCTCCAGTACACGAGATCAACGTTGGGGAACTCACCCCACATCCCATTGGCGATTCCGCCTGGCTTGCAAATGGTTACTTGGTTATCGGTTTTTGGAAACCAACTAATTGTCAAAGATCGGCGTATAGACGGAGGACAATCCGCTATCACGTGTGTGAACCACGTCGATAATGCGGTCTCTGATGACCTTTTTGACGCAGTGCAGAAGCTCAATGGCCCGCTCCCTGTATTTCATCCCCAGTTCATTAGCCAATGCATTCTCGCTGGGAAATGGGACCTGTCTAGGAACATAATGTTGGCGCTGTACCGAACCTTGAAATATATCGTTCCCGGTGATGCGGTGGACGATTACTTGGGGATCCATGTATCGAGCTTCTATTTGTCAAGTGTAAGTTGAGGATCATGCGCTTAACCCCGCAGAACGATTACTCATACTGTGGTCCAGGTGCCTCTCGATGACGAGACAAATACAATTCGAGAACTGGCAACTGTTACTACTGATGGCGAGGACGACCGTTAAGTGGGGGCTAACTACCGGCGACGAATTCGCATAGTATATGTGTTTGCTGAATGATTTGAACAGATGCCCGTCTTTGCCCTGCTGGAGACGCCCTGCTCTCTGAATACCATGTCGCGCACATTCTTGACTGACGATCCAGCACTTGTGGTACTTTATATCTGTTCCCCTATGAGAACTTATGTATGTTTGTTCTCCGAATGAGAATAGATGAGGTACTACTAAATATGTTGGCTTCTCCCGGGCCCTCTTTTCCCTTTGCAAGCCACATAGGTACCAGGTATGTACATATCAAAGAACGGGCCAAGCAGAGCGGGAAGCGCCGCGCGGAAGGATTCGGTAAGATGGCCGTTCTGGAATTCTTCTTGAAGGGTGGAGACGGAAGCGCAAGGAGTCGTGACTCGTGGCGCATCCGGAAGAGAGCCGATCTGGCATCGTTTTTGTGGAGCATTTGTGTACACTAGGGTACTACATAGGTAGTACATACCTCCTAATGTATACCGTGTGGCACTTGCAAGAAATGCTACCATAGTGGCCAAAACTCTGTATTTTGTGTCTCCCTTCCGTTGATGTTACTTTGAACTAGACATAGACCATTGAAGATGCGAGTGTTTTGCTCATGCTTACAATGCGCTCAGCGCTAACTAATGTCTGCGTTTGTTATCTCTTGCATGTCATTGTGGCCCCGGCCCCCAACAGCTTGATTACGAATTAATGAGAAACTATATATTAAAGATATCGAAATTTGATAAAGTAGATCAAAGATTGGAAAAGGTTCGACAAATAGAAGAAGTTTCGGGGCTCACAGATGGTACTGCTCTCGGGCAAACCGTACCGTCCTCATAGAGATCATTCCAAAACATCATGTCCTGGAGCTTTTCCTCACTTATGTTGGCATTCACAAAATACTCCCTTTGAGGTGACCTCATCTTACGATGGACCTCACCGGCTGTTTTCCATCCGAAAAATCCAGCCATCTCCCAGTCAACAAGTCCGGTAATCTTGTCATTGTCAACTATAATATTCGATGTGTTCAAGTCGTTGTGCATGAAACTCATGTCAGGGTCCGTGTTGGCATCCGAAAAAAGAATCTCTCCTTCCTGGGCTAGGATACGGCCATTGCTGAGAATATTGGGATCCTGGACAACATAGGAGCGAGTCCGACGTCCATCGGTGGGCTTTACGGCGTGCAATTCTCGAAGTATCGTTCTTGCCTGCTGCTTGAATGATTCTTTTTGGTCCTGGGATAGATACGCCCACGCTACAGACAAGCCAACACCCGGAAGTCTTTCTTGGACAAGGACCTGACGACCATTGATCTGAAATTGATGTTAGCGATGAAAGGTTGCATCATGAAGCAGCTAAGAGGGCTATAAGCACCTTGCCGGCAAAATAAATCTCCGGCACTCTGACATCCTTGAGAGTGCTCTTGGCAATGGCTATGGCTTGTACTTCATTGGCATCGGCGTACGAATAGTCCCTTTCTGCAGGCGGGCTTTGACCTGGGTTATGGAGGTGGCTCGATTTGATGACAACGGTGCCAAGGGCGAAGACGTCACGGCCGCCTTCGAAGGCTGGAAACAGTCTCACTGACTCGTCGCAGCGTTCAAGAACTGATGCCCAGTATTGCAGAGCTTCGCTGGACTGGGAGTTGACGTATTGTAGGTCGACGCGAAAGTCGTCCTGCCTAGGGAAATACCTGCCATAGAACGGCAGATCTGCATATTGATCGGTAGAGGGGATATCGTCCGGATTTGATACGTACGGATTCATCATACAGTCGGGGAAAGATGAACAGGTTGAATGAAGATTGCGATGCGAGTACGAACAGCGAATGCCAGATATTTAGGGTATTTGCTGACTAAAAGGCACCAAACAGGTGTACCTTCCGTGAAGCCAATGCGTCATTGGTCTAGGGTCGCACCTAAGACAGGCCTTCTGACTTCCGCAATTCCGCCATTTTTGTGTTCGATTTTCTTTTCAACCACATCACCTCTCAGTGCTCAACACGTGCTCAAGTTGTCTGAAACTAATGAAATATTGTCCAAATCATGCGCGAATGGTATTTGAAGCCAAGGCTGCACCGAGGGGGCCTACTATCATGTAGAGCCTATTAAAAAATACCGCAAACCGCCTCATCGGACCCATTTCGGACTGCCACACGCAGTGACTTCATTTGGACATATGACGGCCATTTTTCCTAAATATGGGGAGTTGAATAGGTGATATGTAGTGTAGAGTTGTAAGGGGCTAATTCATGTGATGGAAGTGTATCACGTTTGTGGTTGCCGCGGTGAGGGCGTTCTTGGTCGATCACGATGTCGCGCGCAGCCACCAGGGCGGGGGGGGGCCTTAGTATGAGGTGAGATGATGCACTACTACGTGACGGAGCAATTATTGGATAGTTGTTGATGCGAAAATGCGAGAAATTGTTTCTTGAGAATGGTCTTGTGTTGAAACTTGAGGGACACGCGAGGGAAAGTGAGGGTAAACGCGATTAAATGGGGCAGTATTTTGTTCTCGACTTAACCGAATGTTCTCGGCCAAAGTCACCCACTAGGTAGATATAGGTAGGTAGTGGGTTACTTTTTTTTCGTACCTGGGAGTTCTGGTTTGGTCGACCCTCCCGCCTCGAATTCTCTATCCCCCACCAGTAGAGCCAATCCGCTCTCCGTTGTCACTTGCGATGCAAGCTTTCCTGTAGGCTATCCTACGTTCCTTTCTTCTTGTCTCATCTTTCTCGATACGTTATAATGTCGCCTACATGTTCTTTCAGGGCCCGAACCACAGGGCTCCTGTCATTAGGTCTTGCCATTATCAGCACTCTGATATGGCGAGCTTACCACAACGCAGACAGTAACACATGTGACGGCCAGGTCGCTTGTTGACTGCATATATCACTATAGCGTTCAAGTCCCACCAATGGATCCAATGGTGCTATATCATGATGGATTCTTGAAGTCGCAAAAACAAATCCATGATCGATTGGGCTTGTTTATGTTCTAGACGATGAGGCAAACGGACACCACAGCTGATCGAGTTTTGCCCCAGCGCGAAATGCTTTATTGCAATCTGCATGCGACTGCGTAGTATGACCGGAAGCGGACCGGTCGAAGCATACAATCTATATGCTTTCTTCCGCCTTCCTACGTTCCACCATGAACGGGTCAGATAAAAGCGCCGTCATCGGAGTCCG
>SRQG01000577.1:0-10351 GCA_018360325.1 Claviceps aff. humidiphila group G2b
AGCGGGGTTCTTCGTTATTTGTTAGGGGTTTTACAAAATGAGGTCAAAAAAGTTCGGCTGGGTGAGGATATCGCTAATGTGGCGTTCGTTAAAACGAGGTTCGACTGTATTATGAATTGAACCTTATCGACTTGGTAGCCACCCACTCAGTGTATGCATACATTGTTATACCTTGCGGATCTGTTCCAACACTACAGCCGACCAAATTTTGTACTTTGCCTAACCCTCACATCGCGCCCGTTTCAGCAGGATCATAATGAGCCATCGGACGGAGCATTTTACCGTGAGTTGGACGGCTTTGAGCCCAGGTGGTACAAGAAGAAATTCTCGGGGGCGAAGCAGGCCCCGATAAAGTCTTTCTTTTCCGCTCCGAATACGCTCAACTGAACCTCTCATGCATGTATGTATACAATATAGGATATGTAGACATTGGTTTTGAATCTGAAAAGGGATGAAACAACTAGACCGATTATGATACAGTGTATCTTTGATGTTCCGGCAACATGAGACCCGTCAACACATGTTATATGTGTATGAATATGTGCATAATGCTTTCAAAAACGACCTTTGCTTTCATGGTCCACGTCGAAACTCTCCCCCATTCAATCCCAACTATGACCGATGAGTTAGAATCAATCAGAAAATACCATAAATAAAAGAATAGATGTCTGTCATTAGTTGTTTTAACGATACAGCGCTGTAACATGAAATTTGTTCCTGGAAAAACTCTGCGTTTCTGTATAGGGTATGTGTCATGTGACCACGAGACCCGATTCAGATTAACGATATTCACGATATAACGATGCGGAAATGCGTACACAACAGCATCGTTATTGTGAGGAATCGGATATCCCTGCCGACCCGACCAAAAGGTCAGAACACTAAGCTGATGAGAACCAGCTTAGTGCGGGATATATAGGTACATGCTGGCTTTGCAGCCGACGGACAGTTGGAAAGTTGGCATTCGCTTAACGACCAGCCGTATGGTCAAAACCAGCGGAGACCCGCAGTCTTTGCTCTTTCTTGCTTTCCTTCCCTCTTTAGCTTAAAAGTCTTCGTTCATAGCCGATCAATAGAGCGCCTTTTGCCTCTCAGACTAGACGATCCGTTACAGCGTTGATGAGCAAACAGTCTACGAGCGAAAGGGTACATAAAAAGTGGAGAACGTCACGAGAATTGTGGAGAATGCTGTCCGGTTAGCAATTTTATGCTGTCCGAATGAATGCTCAAATAAAATACAACCCTCGCAAGAACGTGCGCCATCAGATACCTAGTGTAAGGGTTCGTCACGGATATTGGATGTATGCGCGAGAGGAAATGGTTATCAATAAAACTAAGGAAGAAAGAAAGAGAAAGGACAAGAATGCCCTCCTAGCTGTTTAAGTACCTCCAACGCCAGTGGGGGAGGCTCAAGTAATCATCCCAGACTTGCCGCTTATCTATCCACGATTAGTCATAGACTAATCCATAACACATACATCCACTATCCGTGACGAGTCCACAACAACACCTAATCCTAACCCCTAACCCCTAACGTGCGTCGGAGTAGATCGCACTGTAAAAAGCGGGTCCGAACGAAAATTTCTTCGTTTTGGTAGTTTGGTCGTGGTAGCGGGCCCGGAAACGTGGTCGATTCACCGATACCCTCCCTTATTACGGAGTACTGTTCCAACAACTAGGGACAACCCACGTACCTACCAACCTACGTTACTCCGCGAACCGTACGGGTTTACTCGGCGAACTGTTTTTGTCAAAACGCTCCACATTTCACAGTGTCCTTTGGGGAGACCTTAATGAGCACCTCAACAACTGCCTAATCACCACCCCAATATGAATAGCCAAACCGGCCCAAGACAGCTTCTGTAGCTTCTGTTCGCCCTCCAACTTCCATGAAAAGTACTAAAATTCGCCATACGTTGTATGATCCAAACTTGAGCCTCATCTTTGATCCCACATCCCTTCTAGCACGCGCTCAGCATCTCATGGATGATGGACGACGATACAGGTACAAAGCGATTGGGGTCAGCTACACATGATTGGCTGCGCCAGACGCACCATGCCCATTTTGGCAGCTTGGGGTGGTGATTAGGCAGTTGTTGAGGTACTCATTGAGGTGTCCCTGTCCTTTGTACCACTCCGCGGGAGACCTTATTTCACCCTGCCAAAACTTCAAATTTGACCCGAGTCTAACTATTCGACTATGTACCTCACCCAACGATATGGATCCACAAAAATGGGTACCATGGCCGAATTCGGTCAGCAGGCTCGATTGGCACACACCCACACACCCACGCGAAAACATCACGGTCGGGTCCGCAATAGAAATCGTCTTTCGTCGGTCGAATTTATCAACTTTGCTGCTGCTCAAAATCGCGATCCTCGCAATTTGGAAGTTGCATGTTAGATTGACAGTGCAAAGAGGGTCATAGAACATAAAAAAGGATGTGAATGAGCAACGGAATATTGATTAAGAGGCGGGTAGCTAAGAAGGAGACAAGGAGCGCAGGCGGCTGCGCAATTCAATTCATGATCTCGGGCTTCGTAACAGTGTCAACTTGATATTCCGCGAGGGCCTCGGCCGCTGTTCCCACCACTTGTCATTCGCGCTTCAACCCATTCTGCCTCGCTTCTTACACGTCTTATGCTCGAACTGGGCCCGATACGCCCTTCGTCGCTCGTCTTGACGGCAGCTGTGGCCTCGGTGCCTGTGAGCCCTCCGAGGTACTCTAATCAGTGCCCCGGTAGACGGGATGACGCTGGACGCATCTCCATTCATAGCGGAATCGTTACGCTTGTTACGGGCGGGCTGCCGCCGTTCCTTTCGGATGAGGTCGTGCACCGGGTCAAGGGCGTCCTACATGTTCATTATGTCAGATATCTGTTCAGTGTAAATAGAGCCGGTAATATGTTGACTGCATCTGTCCGTTGATCTAGCGACGGTTACTGAATGAACGCTTCATGAAAGCAACACCCTTATCAGCACCCCATTTGAGCAAAAAGGCGAGATGAGAGACTCGACAACTGTTTTAAATTGAGGCAGCTCGCCAACGAAGTGTTCGTCCATTGCTGCGCCGTGCGGAACTACCCGTATTGTTGTACAGTTCGACAGAGGGGTTCAAGAACGATATGATAACGAAAGAATGAAGCCGCAGAGCTAATATCAATAGTGCTGTTGATATGTTGATAGGTAGCTTGCGTGTTGACGTGACGGTTGAAAAGAAGAAAATTGTTACCTATCGTGGATGTGTGGCCGTTGGGGCGTTGACGTATCGGAGTCTCCACTTTTATGGATCTACATCGTTGGGTGGGTACATAGTCGAATAGTTAGACTCATACTTGGCTGGCTCAGCCACCTCACACAAGAATGACAAGATACATTCGCCTGAGACGTACGTAGATAGAGACCACTATAATCTTGCGGCGAACTGGCGGTATATGATCGCCCGTAGGCTCAAGGATGGAATTGAATTTTGACGTTGTTGTAGTCTAATTGTAGATTTGAAGACTAATCAGGAACCTCGGTTTCTATAAAGTCGCAGACAAGAGCCGTGTTGGCCGTGTTATTACTACCTAATCTACTGACTGTCTGTGCTATCATACAGCATGCTGCAGCCGGCCCAACTGTATTGTCGCGCCGGTATAGGAAATCTGAAGCTGTCATCGGCATCAATATAAGAAGACGTGCCTGGCGCCCCAAGTTGAGGCCCTGAAATGCTGGCTGCTGTCGTCTCCCGAGCTCACCGTGGTTGCGGCGACACGGTAGGTATGTACATACTCTGTTACGCGCGACCGGCGGCGACGAGGTGCGATTTCGAGTTCATCTTCAGCGCCCAGACCGCTGTCGCCGTCAATATTGACATCAGTGTCACTGTCGTTGGCCTCCTGGCGCAGCAGGCGACTGACCGAGCTGTCGGAATCTTCATCCTCTGACGTGTTCCGGGAGGCAAGCCGCGCTGGGCTGTATGACGCGTCAAGCTGAGCGCACGACGGCTGCGTCGCGCGCGAAGGTCGCGGCGATGATGAGGTAGATGAGGAGCCCATTTTCAAGTCGAGAAATCGGAAGTAAAAGAGGTCGTTTGTATACCTTCAAAAGCCAGGTCGCGAAGCTGATGATTGACAGGTAGTGGTAGGAAGTAGCGGTGCCGTAATCTGTGTTTTGTTTTTGGGTGCGTTTATCGGGCACCAGCTCTGGCGTAAATGGCACCGAAAATGTGGCGCGCCGTGGCGTTCGACAGCCGTTACCGGCCGCGCACGCAAATTTACATACAAACCACGTAATCATTGTCTTTGAGACTGGCAGAAAAGCGTCACGTGACTGCATTATATCTTGTGACGCCTCAAGCAGTGCCCTCTGCTCTTCAAGCCTTTTTGTGAGATATTCGTCAATATCACCCTCGTAATACGGTGGTATCTGTGTAGCATAATCCCAACCTGAAGCATCTTGACTGCACATCTCTTCGTCAGGCCAAGACGGCGCTTCATTCCCGGCTTCATCGCACGTAGCAGGGCCCGGCGAGGCAGGGGGGCCACCTTCAGGTGATACCTTCCGCGGCTTGTGCATCATCATATCGAAGGTTCTTCAGAATCTGAAGTGGAGGAATGTCTCTATTCCAGAGGGAAAGGATTTTCTCTTGACTCTGCTGAAGTCTCCTATTACGAACCTGTAAAAGAGGCGCGGCATCAAGTTCATGATTATGATCACATATCTGCGAGCTCTTTACACGATTGAGGGCATAAACGCCGCGATCAATGCGAATCTCGAGCTTGAAGAGGCATCCAGTCATCTGTGAGCTCGTATTTGGTCTTAGTCGGCCGGCCGTGCCTTGCTGTGATCGATATCGCCGGCCTTTGCAGCATCGAAGCCGAATTCGCGATGGATTCGTTGCATTTGGAAGGCTTCGATGTGTGACAACACTAAAGCCGAGGTCTTCACACGTAGAATTTATCGCAGCCTTGATAGCTTCAAGGCTGCTGAAGGTTCGGCGATAAAGGGCTTCCATAGTCACTTGCATTCGGCGCTGCAGTCAGTGTTGGCGGGCGTGTATCGCGACTTCGTGGATTTACAGCTTCAATTAATGGACTACAAGCTAAAGTAGGTACCTATGGGAACCCTCACCGCCAATTTGGGTGGACCGGGCGATGTCGGTGACCACCGGAGCCCACATTTTTGGTGCCATTTACGCCAGAGCTGGTGCCCGATAAACGCACCCTTGTTTTTCAAGCACGATGTATCTTGTGAGGTGGCTGGGCCAGCCAAGTACCTCCAGGGCGCTAGCAGGGGGCTGCATACACTAACCCCTTTGGGAAGGGAGGAAGGACAATTACATTAGTTATGTAAAGGATGATTAAAGTCACCCAAATATGTAGTGCATTGTCACTCCTTTAGGTATGTACATGTCACTCCTGTGAGGATCTTGCGCGTCCAGATTGGATTATGGGGTACAAATTATGGATCCGTGCCTGGCGCAGTTTTCTCTTTTTTCAACGGCTCATTGCATCGTACATCATCAATCGTCGCGCAGCCTAGCTCAGGTCTCAAAGCATTGATAAAACTGTCTACCGAACTTCTGCAGCCTGCTATGTACCTCATTTCGTGCTAGTCCCAGAACCGCACCAAGTTCTTCACATTGCATTCGCCACGAAACCGGCTCTCCGAATTCGTTGCGTTGTCCCCGGCCGAGCCATCTTGCGCGCGATCATCCTCACCCATGTAAACTAATCAGCTACGAGAGCCTCGTCAGAACCGTTTGCCAATTGATGTGTTGGTGCCCTCCTGGCCAACTTCCTCGTCGCAATATTCGAACTGGCCGCCTTGGAGTCCAAAGTCTTCGGCCGAGCTCCTGAAGCTGTGACCGGAATGGTCCAGCCGAGCACTGAGCTGGGGGAGGAATATGAGTACAACATGCCACTCCATTGCTCGCAAGCCGATGCATGCCAGCTCACGCGACCTATCATATCTTCTAGTTACGAGTCTCTCCCCCCAAATTTTTCTTTGCTTCAGAATATGGCCGCTGGAGCCTTTGCAGGCATCGCGGTACGTCAAACCATTTTGAGCATAATCTGGCCCGAAACATGCGGTCAGTTGGCCCTGGCGTTGTAAAAGTATCATCTCTAACTAGCCTCGGCCAGGAACATACTGTCATGTATCCCATTGATGCAATCAAGGTACAATTACTTCTGTCGAAGCTTATGAAGACCATTATTTGAGGCCCTCCACTCTTCATATGTATTATGATCTCTCTGCTGATCACTTTTAGACGCGAATGCAAGTTCTGAGCTCTCCCTCCATAACACCTCAGTCGGGTGTGCTGCGCAGTACCTACCAAATGGCGTCCAAGGAAGGATTCTGCAGCCTCTGGCGCGGAATGTCTAGTGTTATCGTTGGGGCCGGTAAGACAATGATTGGCGCATTTGTACTCATATAGGATGTAGGTTAAGTCTTGTCTATAGGACCTGCACACGCTGTATATTTTGCAACATATGAGGCCGTCAAACATGCTATGGGAGGGAATCGGGCTGGAGTTCACCATCCCCTCGCTGCGGGTGAGCACAGCATCAATAGCATAAGTTGTCATTTTCTCCAATACTAACAGAAGGTTCTAACGTCCACCCTCGACAGCTACTAGTGGAGCTGCCGCCACCATTGCTAGCGATGCTTTCATGAATCCATTTGACGGTACGTCGCGCGTGTCGTCTTTCGTGTGGTCATATAAAATATGCAAGAGCTACTGACATACTGCCCCGTAGTTATCAAACAAAGAATGCAAATACAGCATTCGAGCAAAATGTACAAATCTATGGTCGATTGTGCAAAGTTCGTATATAAAAATGAAGGCATAGGCGCTTTCTACATATCGTACCCGACTACCTTATCTATGACTGTGCCGTTCACCGCTTTGCAATTTCTTGCGTACGAGTCTATCTCAACGGCGATGAATCCGGAGAAAACGTATGATCCGTTGACGCACTGCCTGGCGGGAGCCATCGCAGGAGGATTTGCGGCTGGACTGACCACACCCATGGATGTTATTAAAACAATCTTACAAACTCGTGGCACATCATCGGATCCCCAAGTCCGTAATGTGAATGGTTTTCTTGGTGGTTGCCACTTGCTTTACTCTAGGGAAGGCTTGAAAGGATTCTTCAAAGGTGTGCGCCCTAGAATAGTGACGACCATGCCTAGCACCGCCATCTGCTGGTCAGCGTATGAATTTTCCAAGTATGATGAGTCTACTTCGCATTGATATAAATCGAACAGCTTTCCCGGATTCTTCACTAACGACGGCGCAGGGCATATTTCATTAAGCGTAACGATTCGTCATGAGAAGCGATACGAAACTCAATCGCGGCCGCTTGCTATATGCTAGACCATGAACAGCTTTGCAGAACGCCGAAGTTTCGTGGTAACTAGGGACAAGGGCGTCGAATGTAAAGTTGAGCTATCCCATACTGTGTCAGTCGACTACCATTTTCTGCAGCGCATGTTTCTTTTGAGGAAGCCGCAACTTACTCTTCTGATCGGTGGTTCATGTTGCTTGTCTGAATATCTTTGCCTCAAACGTTCCACACTGTGGCTGGCATGTAGAGTGTAAGTAGATCTCGGGTTGTTGCGAGTGTTGCGAGGTGGAATGTTACATTATGTCCAACAGCAAAATGTCGATTCAGGTTCATTTTAGAGACGTGGTATTGCGTGGGGATGATGGCTGAACTCATCCGATTATGTTAAATTTAGCTGCTGGACAAGACTATCCTTCGCAGTTTGCTTGATCGGTGGAAAGTTCTGCTTCTACGACAATGTTGTCTCTTTTTAGTTGAACTTGTAGTGGAACTTGTAAGCATGGGGCCCCCCATACATCACGGTTCACTCGCCCCTGCGGGAATAGCGCGGATGGACGGTCAATCGTCCCCCATAGGTTTAAAAAATGCTCTACCAAGAGATCAGGCAGTTCTGGGAGGCCAACTTGGGTTGGGGCTAATTGTGTACAGGTTTCAGTATCTTATGTGAAATTGACTCAAAATCCAAACGGGCCGCCTCCACCCGGAAAATGAAATTTGAAATTGGCACCACGTCCACCCTCCTGGTGATACATGAACGGTTGCCCGCCCCCGAATGGACTTCCTTGGAAGGAGCTACTTCGATCCTGAGAGTTCGGATCATCTCCCTGATCAAAGCGGGCACGTAGTTCTGGATCGCTAAGAACTTCATATGCCTCATTAATCGCGGCCATCTTCTTCTCTGCCGCCTCTTTGCTGATCCCCTTCTTAGCAGTCTTGTCCGGATGATTCTGTTTCGATGCTTTTCGATACGCTGCCTTTATCTGTCTCTCATTGGCATCACTAGCCACCCCGAGTACCTTATAGTAGTCCTTCGTCTTACTGCGCCTGAATGCCGCCCGTGCCTTATGTAGAAGGGTGTTGACTTTTTCTCTTTTGTCAGGCCGAAGATCTGCTGCCTTCTCGAGCGTTCGAATTGCCATCTCGAACTCTTCACGCCTGAGGAGGGATCTGCCTTCGTGTAAGAGACCCCAAATGGATTCACCATCTGCCTGAAGTGCTTCTTGGCAATATTTGGACGCATCTTTGTGATTAGACTACTGGAAGGTCAGACTAATTCTTCAAGCTCTACAACGAGAACGCGGACGTATTGGTCAAGACTTGAAGAGTTGGCAGATTTTGACAGCGAGATAAATAAAAGAAGCGAGGGGGAAAGCGGCACGTGGGGGCTATACACATACCTCAAAGTAAGCTTGGCACACCATTTCTAGCACCTTCTCATATAGTTTTGTTCTAGCATTGGCTGGCATCTTTCCTTCGCGTTTTAAGTCATCGATCTCCATGCGGAGATGTGGCAGTAGACCACTCTCTTCGGCAGTGCCCACCAATACCCGCCCTGCCGTAGTCATCTGGCCTCGATCAATCTGACTTTCGACTTTTTCAATAGCTTTCTGCAGGCGCTTCTCTTGCTTATGCAAAGTCTTGCAAACCTTTGAATCGGGATCTGAATGCAAGCATTTCCTGATCTGGGCTAAGCCACCAACGAAGTCTGCAAGACCATAGAAGGTGGTCGCTGAAATCAGAACGTGCGGATCAGTGTTACCAGGTCGGAGCTGGATAACATGATGCAGATCGCTCATCGCCTCCTCGATCTCGCCACGTTCAAAGCGGCAGCGAGATCGAAGCTCACGCAAACTTGAAGCCCGGAATGCAATCAGGATGGCTCTACCAGCATGATCTATACATTCGTCCCATCTTTTAGCCCTCTCTGCTGCTACAGCTAGCCCAGCAGCGTCTCGGGCCGCGTCGAGACTTACTACGTCTGACGAGTTTTCTTCTTTCTGTGCTCGCATATACTCTGCGCGTGCACCTTCCCAATCAGCAACCTGCGATTTTATCTTCGCTAATTGAACATGAGCTCCTTGGAAACTAGGCTGCAGTTTTAGAACTTTTTCAAAGTCAGCGCTTGCCTGAACTGAGCGCCCAAGAGACAAATATGTCGTGGCTCTCTTAAAAATCGTAAGATAGTTGGACGGATCTTTCGCCACCGCGGCATCAAAGTAAACGAGAGCCTCGGTCGTTTCGCCTTGAGCAAGATGTGTTTGCGCTGACATTAATAAGGCAGATACTGGAAGATCGACAGGAACCTCTAAAGCGAGGACGAAGGTGGCGGATGCTAGCAGGCTTGCTGTGATAGCAAAGTTGGATAGGTGGAGTCGCATGATCACGGGACAACCGGTATGGACTTTGCAGCAAGGTGGTGTCTTTTGATGGAAAGAAATAGCATCGACAGCCTTTTGATACCCGAAGGACTTCAGGGTGCATGAGCATCGATGAATGTATGTAACACGTTACACACTGCTCATATGGCCACGTTTCAAGCTGGATGTTCCGAATTAATACGACATGCCCATACACCGAAGTCGATTTGAAGTGTCGGAACTTGGAAGGCAGGAATTTATGACAGACTGTATAAAAGAAAGTGGGCTGCAAGGTGTCTTTTGAGTTCACGCACCATTATGAGTTAGGGACTCAGTGATGGGCGACAGAGCTGCGCTAGCTAGGTTGAGCGATGTCCCGCTTTTTGATTGGGTTTGAAAGGGAGACCTTAATGAGCACCTCAACAACGAGTCTAACTATTCGACTATGTACCCACCCAACAATGTAGATCCACAAAAGTGGGTAACATGGCCGAATTTGGTTAGCAGGCTCGATTGGCACACACCCACACACCCACGCGAAAACATCACGGTCGGGTCCGCAATAGAAATCGTCTTTCGTCGAATTTATCAACTTTGCTGCTGCGCAAAATCGCGATCCTCGCAATTTGGAAGTTGCATGTTAGATTTACAGTGCA
>SRQG01000578.1:0-10275 GCA_018360325.1 Claviceps aff. humidiphila group G2b
TGTGCGGGCGAAGTGAAGTACTCCTCGTAAAGCTGCGACATGATTGGCTGCAAACCCCTACCACCCCCCTGTCAGTGACATGAAGTGAGCCTCTCCGACGTTAATGGGATGCAACTTGCAAATTACTGGTCAGAGGCGTCCTGGCGTACTACTCCGTACAGAGGTTTCAGGATTCAATAATACGCCCTGGACGTCAACACGCATATGACTACATGCCGCAGCTCTAGCTCTGGTCAGGCTGTCAGCTCATACGCCGAATCTCGTATGCCGAATGCCGATTGGCATGGGAAGACTCCCGCTAGATAGATCAGTCGCTTATCGTCTTCCAGGTTTTAGGTATAAAAGGCCCGCTTCTCCAGACTCTTTGGCGCATATTTCTGTCGTTTGACAGTGGAACTCCATATTTCATACAGCGTAATTGAAAGTTGAACCTTTTATTACTGTCTACCCAAGACTCTTGACTCTAAAATTAGACCGAACAACATGCATTCCCAGATCGAGGAACTTGTGAACTTTTGCAGTTTCAAAGTTACCAAACAACTTACTCCATATACGCTCCGCAAGACTAAAGTTTATGACTGTGGCCATTCGGACTGCAAGACTTCTGAAAAATATGTAAAGCCCGAATCCGAGGTCTCAAAATAGAGTAAGTTGGCTCGGTAACATATAAAGCTACGGCATCTGTGTTTATCTTATGCATTTATAGGCCCTATCAAGTGCTACCATTATTTCCCCGACCTCCTGTCAGGTGTTGGGGATGAATGCGAGCGAGCGTCGAAACTTGTGAAGGTTGTGGTCGGGTAGTCGGGACCAGCCTCCAGGCTCCAGGACAGTCAGGTGTGAGAGTGGAGTTGCACTGTGTTGGAGCAGTGACCCCTGGAATTGAGGAGCATTTTGACAAGAACAGTTCGCCGAGTACAATTGATAACGCTCATGATGATTGAATACATCACAGCTTACTACATCGGTGCTAGAGTAGATATGACAATCAGAGGCCAAAGTTCGAGATCTTAATGCGCTCCCACCTTCCTTTAGGCTTTGAAGTTTGAAAATTGAACTTGGCAGCGACTCATATTCTTAGACTTCAATCTTGACACGTATGCTCTGCTTATTTGTCTGTAAACCGTCCATGATCCTAGCTTTGGCATTTGTGAAAATGTCCCGACAAAAATGCAGGTTTTGCAAAAATCCAGGCAGAAGACTCAATGGCTGCGCCGTTGGCCCGTTCTGTTGTTTCCGATCTAATATCCATCAAGATTCCAAACAGTAATAAGGGGGATCATGTTGAACCGAGGTCCGAGCGTCTGTTCATGACCAAGAAAGTCTCACATCCCGGTTCCCCCGTCTCTTGAGGTAGACTTTTCTCAATCTCCTCCTCATGTACGGAGTACATATTTCAATGACATTGGCCCCGCGTTTCCGTGCTACAGAAGTTCGCACTACGTCGGGGCATTGAAGGTTAGTTGCACATTTTCCCGACGAGAATTACCCGACTTCCAAATTCCGCGCAGCCTTTCCAAGACGACCCTTCTCTGGCGCTCATCTGCATCACGATTCACTTTGACTCGGGACTGTAGTTGCGTCTAGAGACGCAGCGTTCGGGATGGAAATTTACAAATCAGCCGAGGTATTCGATTTTAAAAATGACGAGGCGGAGTTTGCCCATACGAAGCTCATTATTCGTGGGCCAAATCATGACTTCTATTACGCCATCACTGAAGATCGTTTCTTCAGATCTTCAAAACTTGAACTTGACTTAGACAGTCTCGACAAAACCTCCATCAATTTCGACAACGTTTGGCCGCGTTACTCAGCCCGACTTTTGCAAGCCCCCTCACCCGTACCGCAAGACTCCTACATAAAGGAAGCAGACTTTTTTGTTCCCGGCGAGTATCCAGAATTACTCCCCCCCGGTGGCCTTGTCTTGCACGAAATCGCAGCCTATGAGCTTCTGAGACAGCACCCGCATCCCAACATTTCCCAATACCACGGTTGTGTCATGAGCGACGGCCGGATTACGGGTCTCTGTTTAGCGAAATACAAAATGACTCTAGAAGAGAGAATGGAAGTCAACACGCCTCTCGATAAAGAGCTTTGTCTCGAGGGCATCGAGCGTGGTATTCGTCATTTACACTCCTTGGGCATTGTCCACAATGACATCAGCCCATACAAATTACAATATTATGCTAGACGAGATGGACCGACCTGTTATCATCGATTTTGACTCTTGGCAGCAGAACGGACAAGAACTTGGTACTAAAAAGGGCAGCCCGGGTTGGTGGAAGGAAGATTCAAAGCACGCGCTATTCGAGAATGATATGTTTTCCTTGTCCAAGATCCAAGAATTTGTCTGCGCTTCTTCTGCTTCAAGCCGGGACCCTCTCACCGAGTCATCATCAGGGACAGCGAATGCTTCCAAGACATCCAAGTCCTCAAACACGTCGATTGCTGGTCTCCGGGACGTGTCCGATTCAATTGACACAACTCCGGAGTCACCCGTCGAGAGAGACAGACAGAATGCCATCACCCCGCCACCGCCCAAGGAGAACGAAAAATAACACAAGTATTGCGGCTGGAGCAAGATAAGTAACAGGTCGAGAAAAAGAGGGCTGGGCCGAGGGAACAGCTGGGGAGACATTGCATCTATGTAGTCAAGGCAAGGGGAGTCCTCAGTCATGCGTCATAAAGCCGTACAAAGTTCATTTTTGAGAGAAGAGCATGTCCAAAAAAGGCTCAAATTCGCGCTCAAGTATTGTGACAAGCCTCTTGCGTAGTTTCGTCGCGTTTGATGGACAGCTGAATGCGCTGTTGCGCGCGGCCGCGGCGTTGGACAGATCCAGGGGGTAGGTTTGGCGCCCTGCCGGTCTGAACGCAGAATTGCACCTTGAACTTGTTATTGAAACAATTCGGGATTCAAGCAGGTAAATGGGCTCATTCAGGTCTGAGGTCCTTGAAAGTTGATTCATTCATTGCGCTGTAGCCTGTCGGCTCTTCACCGAAGACTCTCGACTCTGAGAATAACATGTCTTTTTAGCAAAGGAATCTCACCACGCCGTATTGGGCACATTCTTGACCATCACACACAATAGCTTCACTTATATGCATTCAAGCCAGCTCGTATACTAGAGACCCGCAATTGAGTGCAGTTGGTAGAGTTATGGTCAAATAATTGAATCACGATCAACGGGGCAAGGCACGCAACTTCTCTTTTACCCGCTGTCTCCTGACGATGAGAGGAGCCTGATTGCCTTGGTGAAATTCGCTCCAATACATGCAACTTTTACGGTCGCATTTTTTATTTTCTTGTACAAACTTGACGGTGATTGTCTTCCTCCTGAAATGGGACAGTCTCATTCACTGAGGACTATGTTATCGTAGTTACAAGTTGTGTGTGCGATTTCGGCCTCCCGCACGCCAAGCCCTTACTTTAGGTAGTCCAGGTCTGAGTTTGTCCAGCGCCGCCTTCAACAGAGCATTCTGACGGAATCACGTGAATGACATAACGCGATATTGAAGAGCACATGAGCCTATTGTAGTCGTCATGTTCATATAAAAATGGACGTTACACAATATGCACGACGCCAGTTTTCTTACGGTCCCAACGTGGTGAAGACGGGCAGGATGCCTAGGAAGATGCTACAGACCTCAACCTACAGGCTACAGTACAGTGTAATGACACCCTACCCCTCGGGAAAACCCGGAGTTCAGCGACACATGCGCTGTATCATGAAATTTGTGCCTGAAAAAAATACAGCGTTTTTGTATAAGGTATGCATCATACGACAACGTGACCCGATTCAGATCGACGATATTTGTCATGGTCTGGGCTTTGCCCAGCCCTCAGCAATATAGGTGTCAATTGTACAGAGTTCAGGAACTTGTACGATGCGTATTCTCTTGTTGTCTTCCATGGCGCAACGGGATTGGGCACATCACCCAGACGGCGGCGCAGACACCCGCGATTGGCTCTTGGAGCCAGGCCATCACAATATTCACGATAGAACGATGCCCGGAGGCGTACACAACAGCATCGTTATAACGAGTTTCTACTGTAAATGATAAATTTCTGCAATGACTACCATATTCTCAATAAATGAAATATATAAACTATCCCTGCGATTCCAACAGTACCCTTACCGTCGGTGCACGGCGTCTCCGGCTGGAATGTCTCTTGTGTGGACGGGTGTGCCTTATAAGTGTGGCACATGACTACATAAGCATGCACTGTCTCTCCAGATGTTCCCTCGGCCAGACCCTCTGTTTA
Source organism: Claviceps aff. humidiphila group G2b (assembly GCA_018360325.1). Taxonomy (NCBI): domain Eukaryota; kingdom Fungi; phylum Ascomycota; class Sordariomycetes; order Hypocreales; family Clavicipitaceae; genus Claviceps; species Claviceps aff. humidiphila group G2b. Next base: position 4,265 of record SRQG01000578.1, read on the forward strand.
TGATTTATCGACCTTTTCCTCTGTCTTGCTCCAGCCCCAATACTTGTATTGTTTTTCCATCTCCTTGGGCGGTGGCGGGGTGGTGATAGTCTGTCTGTCTTCCTCGACGGGTGACTTCGGAGTTGTGCCAAACGAATCGGAAAAGTCCCGGGAACCACCAGTCGACGTTGTTGTGGACGTAGACGCTTGGAGCGCATTCGCTGATGTTGACTCGGCTAGGGGCTTCCCGCTTGAAGGGTCGTAGATGAATTCTTTAAGCCTGGACAAGCAAAACATATCATTCTCACATAGCGCATATTCGTACGGTGAACCGTTGATCGACCACAACAGGTCACCTGTCTTCATACCAGGAGCAAACTTCTGTCCCTCTCGCCCCCAAGAGTCAAAATCGATAATGACAGGACGATCCAGCTCGTCAAGCATGATGTTACTCGGTTTAAGGTCGTTGTGGACGATGCCCAAGGAATGCAAATGGCGAATACCACGCTCGATGCCCTCGAGACAACGATCCTTATCAAAAGGTGTGCTGACTTCCATTCTTTCTCCGAGGGTCATTTTGTATTTTGTAAGACAGATGCCCGTAATCCGACCGTCTTCCACGACGCAACCTCGGTATTCGACAATACTGGGATGCGGATGCCGCCTTAGAAGCTCATATGCTTCAATTTCGTGCAAGACAAGGTCGCTAAGAGGCATTTCTTCCTTTCCCTCGGGGCACTCTACATAATAAGAAAGGTTTGTTTCCTTAACGTGGGAGTCTTCCGGTACTGGTGGGGGGGCTCGCAAAAACCGGTCTGAGTAGCGCGGCCAAATGCTGTCGGTATTAATTGGAATTTTGTTGAGATTGTCTAGATTGATTTCGGAAGAATCGCCAAAACGGTCCTGACTGATGGCGTAATAGAAGTCTCGATTTGGCCCACGGATAATGATCTTCGTAAAGTCAAACTCGTCCTCGCCATCCTTCTCGACCCAAAATGTGGTACACTTGAGGACTTCCATCTCGAACAGTGCGCCTTTGGACAGTGGACACAAGTACAGCCAAAGTTATCGGCCCAGCAGTAGGTCGTCTTGGAAAAGCTCAGCGAAGTTAGGTATGTTATCGTCGATGGGAAAATGTGCAACAAACCTTCGATGCGCCGATTTATTTCCTATAACAGAAACGCAGGGTCAATGCTTTACGTTAAATTGGTGAAGGGGAGAAAAGTGTATCTCAAGGGATGAGCACAGAGCAATGGGAGACTTTTATTTGGTCACAAATCAGACTCCCCCGGTCCACTATCATCCCCTCAGCAGGTAGCCATTTGACTGACATCTTTTTACGCTGCGACAAAATAAGAGGACTTTGCATGGAGTACATAGATTCCTATGGCCTGATTGTAGTTTGTAGGTACCTGCTTACCTTGGTACATACGGAGTTTGTACTTCGTATCCGCAGACACCTCAGCGTTCCGGTCAACTACCTCCTAGGTTAGGTACCTAGGTACCTCCTGTTCGGACATTGCACTTGCGACCCCAACGGTTAGGTACCTAAGGTATCCCTATTCTTCGCCGTAACTTTCTATGCCGTAGGAGTCAAGGACTCAGAACTTAGAAGTGGTGCATACTACCTATTCGCAGCCGTAGAGGTGCAGCTTTCGAATAATCTCGTCGCTTGAGAAGGCCTGCCGCCTTAGGGGTGCTACTAGCTAGAGATGAATAAAAATTAGAGGCCAGAGATCAAGATCTTCAGCGTTCACGCGCTCCCACGTTTCTTTTAATTTGGTAGTTGCTGGTCACTAGGTAGGCATGTATACCGCACTTCTGGTGCAGGGGTTTGAGCCGCAGTCCGCAGCAAGGAGTCAGGTGGATGTGTGACGTGTCAATGGTCATCGGAGTCCAGCAGCCAGGACGATACGTAAGGATGTCCCAAGATTCAGAAGTCAGGAAGAAGGTAGGTAATACTACGCCTATACCGTCGCAAACAAACTAGAAAGCGTGCACTGTGCAGTGCTGTCGGCCCTGGTCACTGGTGACTTATGTTATGAGGCAATATTTTACACGATGTAACATTGCGTTGGCCAACAAAGTGCAATTGCACAATGCGAGGACTACCTTATTCCTAATAACTCGCGGGCCAACATAGACATCTCAGTGCTCACCGCATGCATGGAACGCTCACTAACATGGGGTTGCCTATGACTCACGAGTGTGAGGCTTGTGAGCTGATAGCAGATAGCCTGATTCTCACACGCCGTTTTCATGGTACGACAGAGAAAATCTTTCTCGTCTCCAAAATTATTCCTCTGAGCCATTTCAAGTCAGTCACGCTTCTGAGTCTTTTGATGTCTTCAGTTGATGCCATTGAGGCGCATGGTATCGCAGGGTATGCCTGTGCGCCCTGTGCCCACAGTCAACTCTTTGGTGCATTGTATGACTCTATGCGCACGAAGAACTCAAGAAGGGGAACTGCAGATTGCGAAGAAGAGAGCTTTTTCCAGCGCGGCGCGCCCAAGACTGCGACTTTTCAGGCGATAAGTCGATGACGATTGATGAGTCTACCAAGATCTTGTCGATGACTCTGAGTTTACTGCTTAGTTTTCACTCAGGAGATCGTCAACGAGAATTGATGAGGCATAGGTAGAAATTAGAATACATACATAGTTGCAACTTCCGAGTTCCGACCGATCCTTTGTCACTAAGGAGATTATGGTGGACCGAGCCGAGCGTCTGTTCAGGAATCAGGACCAAAACAATGTCTCATATGAGTCACATCCCACATCCCTAACATCCCGCTAAGTTGGACTTTTCTCACTTCCCTCGAATGAACAATGATTTCAGAATCGACCCTGCGTTTCTTATACAGAAATTACATCGGCGCATCGAAGGACCGAAGGTCAGTTGCACTGTCTAAGGTCTTGCACATTGTTCCAACGACTCACGAGGATTGCATACCTAGCTTCTTGCTCAGCTTTTCCAGGACGACCGACTTCTGGGCCCATAACTTTGAAATTTGGCTGTAGTTGACAGTTGTGTCCAAAGGCGCACTGTTCGGGATGAAAGTCCTCAAGTATACCACATTTTGGGTCGAGAAGGATGGCGAGGACGAGTTTGACTTTACGAAGATCATTATCCGTGGGCCAAATCGAGACTTCTATTACGCCATCAGTCAGGACCGTTTTGGCGATTCTTCCGAAATCAATCTAGACAATCTCGACAAAATTCCAATCCATACCGACAGCATTTGGCCGCGCTACTCAGACCGGTTTTTGCGAGCCTCCTCACCAGTACCAGAAGACTCCCACATGAAGGAAACAAACCTTTTTTTCTATGTAGAGTGCCTCGAGGGAAAGGAAGAAATGCCTCATAGCGACTTTGTCTTGCACGAAATTGAAGCATACGAGCTTCTGAGGATGCATCCACATCCCAATATCGTCGAATACCGAGGTTGCATCGTGAGCGACGATCGCATTACGGGCATCTGTCTTGCGAAATACAAAATGACCCTAAGGCAGCGAATGAAAATCAGCACACCTTTTGATAAGGATCGTTGTCTCGAGGGCATCGAGCGTGGTATTCGTCACTTGCATTCCTTGGGTATTGTCCACAACGACCTTAAACCGGATAATGTCATGCTTGACGAGCTGGATCGCCCTGTCATTATCGATTTCGACTCTTGGGGGCGAGAGGGACAGAAGTTTGCTCCTGGTATGAAGAAAGGCACCCTGGAGTGGTCGATCAACGGTTCACCGTACGAATATGCGCTATGTGAGAATGATATGTTTTGCTTGTCCAGGCTTAAAGAATTCATCTACGACACTTCAAGCGGGAAGCCCCTAGCCGAGTCAACATCAGCGAATGCGCTCCAAGCGTCTACGTCCACAACAACGTCGACTGGTGGTACCCGGGACATTTCCAATTCGTTTGGCAATGTGGCATAACTCCGAAGTTACCCGTCGAGGGAGACGGACAGACTATCACCACCCCGCCACCGCCCGGCGCCCAAGGAGATGGAAAAACAATACAAGTATTGGGGCTGGAGCAAGACAGAGGAAAAGGTCGATAAACAGAGGGCCTGGCCGAGGGAACATCTGGAGAGACAGTGCATGCTTATGTAGTCATGTGCCACACTTATAGGCACACCCGTCCACACAAGAGACATTCCAGCCGGAGACGCCGTGCACCGACGGGAAGGTTACTGTTGGAATCACAGGGATAGTTTATATATGTTCATTTATTGAGAATATGGTGGTCATTGCAGAAATGTATCATTTACAGTAAAAACTCGTTATAAAGATGCTGTTGTGTACGCATCCGAGCATCGTTAATAGTTATATCGTGAATATTGTGATGGCCTGGCTCCAAGAGCCAATCGCGGTTGTGACAAAGGTCTGTTTCCTTTAGGTAGGAGTCTTGCTGCACGGGTGAAGGGGCTTGCAAAAGTCGGGCTGAGTAGCGTGACCAAATGGTGTCGGTATCGATGGGAATTTTGTTGAGTTTTTCTAGGTCGATTGTGAAAGGTGAGTCTCGGCTAGGGGCTTCCCGCTTGAAGTGTCGTAGATGAATTCTTTAAGCCTGGACAAGCAAAACATATCATTCTCACATAGCGCATATTCGTACGGTGAACCGTTGATCGACCAGTCCAGGTCACCTGTCTTCATACCAGGAGCAAACTTCTGTCCCTCTCGCCCCCAAGAGTCAAAATCGATAATGACAGGGCGATCCAGCTCGTCAAGCATGATGTTCCTCGGTTTAAGGTCGTTGTGGATGATGCCCAAGGAATGCAAATGGCGAATACCACGCTCGATGCCCTCGAGACAACGATCCTTAGATTCCTTATCAAAAGGTGTGCTGACTTCCATTCTTTCTTCGAGGGTCATTTTGTATTTTGTAAGACAGATGCCCGGAATGCGATCGTCGCTCACGATGCAACCTCGGTATTCGACGATATTGGGATGTGGATGCCGCCTCAGAAGCTCGTATGCTTCAATTTCGTGCAAGACAAAGTCGCTATGAGGCATTTCTTCCTTTCCCTCGAGGCACTCTACATAGAAAAAAAGGTTTGTTTCCTTAATGTGGGAGTCTTCTGGTACTGGTGAGGAGGCTCGCAAAAACCGGTCTGAGTAGCGCGGCCAAATGCTGTCGGTATGGATTGGAATTTTGTCGAGATTGTCTAGATTGATTTCGGAAGAATCGCCAAAACGGTCCTGACTGATGGCGTAATAGAAGTCTCGATTTGGCCCACGGATAATGATCTTCGTAAAGTCAAACTCGTCCTCGCCATCCTTCTCGACCCAAAATGTGGTATACTTGAGGACTTCCATCTCGAACAGTGCGCCTTTGGACACTGGACACAGCCAAAGTTATCGGCCCAGCAGTAGGTCGTCTTGGAAAAGCTGAGCGAAGTTAGGTATGTTATCGTCGTTGGGAAAATGTGCAACAAACCTTCGATGCGCCGATTAATTTCCTATAACAGAAACGCAGGGTCGATGCTTTACGTAAAATTGGTGAAGGGGAGAAAAGTGTTTCTCAAGGCATGGGCAATGCGAGACTTTTATTTGGGTCACAAATCAGACTCCCCCGGTCCACAGGTATAATAAGAGGACTTCGCATACGGAGTATGTACATAGATTCCTATGGCCTGATTGTAGTTTGTAGGTAGTTGCTTATTTTAGGGATAGGTACCTGCTTACCTTGGTATGTACATACTGTGGCACAAAAGAATGGGCGCAGCCGTCTGGCGGCTGGCCACTCTGATGTGCTTTGTGTACCCTACCGTGCGACAAACACACAAGTTTGTCGTGAGTTACCTAGGTACCTAATTAAAGGGCAGCGGCGCAGTTTAGGTACTTCTCCGCACCCCCAAAGATAAGCACCCCTGCGCGCACGGACCACTAGTGGCCGAGATCGCGGCGGTCGAAACAGGGAGACCTTAATGAGCACCTCAATAACTACCTAATCACCACCCCAATTACCTAAAACGATATAGTGTGTTTCTGGCACCCTGCTAGCGCGTATACATAGACTGTACATAG
>SRQG01000579.1:0-10248 GCA_018360325.1 Claviceps aff. humidiphila group G2b
GCGGCATTGTGTCTCTTTTCTTCTCCTTTCTGCTCCTTAGTCTATTATCTTCGTCAATAGAGCTTCATCGCCGGTTCCCCCACTGTGCCCGCTGTGACCAGCCGTGACAGGAAGTATCTCTGGTCACGGGAAGTATGGACTAGCTGAATTGGGTATGGCGTGGAGGCTAGCGTGAAAAAGAGTACCTGACATGGATGGGAAAATCGAGGCCTCATACCCCCGTAGAATACGCCTCAAGGATTTGAGAATTTGCCTCAACGCCTTACCCGATTTGGACGTAGAGGTATTTTACTAACGAAATCATTTGTAACTGTACTTCACTTCAAAGGCACTTCCACCCATTCTTGACCACCGCACGTAGTAACTTCACTCATACACCTACCCTGGCTTCTCGAGGCAATTCATCACGACTTTGGCTGTGTGAAAGAGCTCGGTATACCAAGTGCGTAAAGATCCTTTTATCACTGATTATATCTTGGAAATATTTCTCAGTTCTATCACGAAAAACGGCGTATCTATCTTTGAGTTGGGGTCTCCTGGGAGGACGATGAGAAGACCCTGATTACTTTAGTGAATTTCTGGACAATGTATGCAACTTTCACGGGCGTGTTTTGTGTATTCTTGCACACATTTGACCTCAATTATCTTCGGCACTAGAATAAGCCAATTCCATTGATTGGGGAACATCTTATCGTTCTTACAAGTTCAGTGTGCGATTTCGACTTCCCGTGCTCCCCATGTATCGAGAGAAGTACCTCGACATACAGGTTTGTACCACGTCCAAATCGGGTAAGGCGTTGAGGCAGATTCTCAAATCCTTGAGGCGTATTCTCATACTCCTACTGTCAGAGGCATGAGGATAGTGGCAAGCATGTGATGCGATGCATACGTATAGGAGTGGCAAAGCATGTGATGCATACCTCGTATAGGAGTGGCAAAGCATGTAATGCATACGTATCGGAGTGGCGAGACATGTGATGTGCGCAGAAGCATGTGTCACACGGAAAGGATATCTAGCGATGGCCGCTCACATAGTTTGGTGAGAGGCCAGAGATCGAAACCGTCACCATCAGACCCCTAGCTTGTAGCCCAATACTATCTGGCAGACTCTTGAGCATACCTTCACTCCGTGCAGACCCTTTACACCCTGACAACTCGATCTCTCTCCCTTTACAAAAGGATCGGACCGTTGGTAGTTCAAGATGTCTGCATCACGAAGCATGAACACCCGGTCGATGTCGCACAACATCGAGGGAGCAAACCCGTTTATTATCGAGAACGATCCGGTGCAGACCGAGATGCAACAACAAGCCTCGTTGCAAGACAATCCTATCCAACAGGACCTTGCAGGAAATAATGAAGACACAGAAACAACATTTGAGCATCAGGAAGCTACGCTGAGCCGTAGCATTGCAGAAGCCGAAGCAGAGCTGCGTATTATTGAGAAAAGAAAGAAACTTGAACAACTGAAGCAAAGCTTGCAATACGGACACACAACTCCAGAGGACAACCTTCAGCAGAAACCCGCTTTTACCCCTCACGATGCGCCCACTTTTATTACTCCGCACGTTCCAGCACCCCAGCAGTATATAGCCTTGCTAAGGCGCAACTTCGTACCCCAATCTACAAGGGTGACACTTATGAGAATCTTCAGAATTTTCTCGCCGATCTAAATGTCGCTTTTACACTGGACCGACACGCTTTCGATATTGATGCAACCAAGGTGGCATTTGCCAGTAGCTGCCTACAAGACGATGCGAAGCGACAATGGATGCGCTACGCAGCTACGGACGGATATGTCGATTACCAGGCATACAGTTGGGTCGAGTTCGTCTCCTGGTTGAAAACAGGAGGAATGGATATTAACAGCCGCCGATTGGAAGCAATGGGAGTTCTACTCAACCTTAGGCAAGGCAAGAATGAGTCCCTTCACTCATTTATAAAGAGCTGGGGAAAAGCAGAGGCAGAATATCCTGAGCCATTCCCGGATTCACTGCGAACAGTCTGGTTTATGCAGAGCCTTAACAGCGACATGAAACAGCAAGTGTTCAGACAGGAACACCCAGAAAACTTCAATCATCTTATGGGACTCATGAAAAAAGCGGAATCTGCGGTGGATGCTACAAAGAACGAAAACGAGGAAGGAACTCTTAGCACTCTCCACGTGGAGAGAGGTTGAGAACTTGAATACCTTTGGCACGCGTCTGTCACCCGATAGCATTTGTTCGAAGAACTCGACAGATATTGAGAATTAAAAGATTTGAGTTTTCCTTCGCCAATCCGACGCTGAGCTGCTATATATCATCAGATCAAGAAGCGATTACAGTTCAGATGCATCACTCGCGTACTTCACGCTCTCGCTGCAGGGCGTCGTCAATCATTTGTGTCATAAACATTTTGTTGCTAACTCAAAACTGACTAGCCTATAGTCCATGTTCGGCATTAGATATTCTATGTCGTCTAATTCTTTTATTGATCATAGGTCACAAACGTTTAGTTCCGGCGTCCGCTGACGCATTATCGTTACAAGAAGTCTCCGGCGTTCGCTGACGCATTATCACTACATGAACGCTATACTATATTGATAAAGATAAGAAAGTGAGGGATTCGGCCTCGGCGCCTCGCAATTGCCAACTTTTTTGGACCAGTTTGCAAATACTACATCATGTAGTTGCTGCGATTCTCCTGCGCATGATGTCTGCATTTGGGGGCTCTGAAAAGCCACGATGCATCAGCTTCGCAGATGAGGAGGGTCACAACCATCGCGGTGGCACTATGTGGTGCACCAGAGGCGATGGGGATGACCTCCGACAGGGACATGCGTACAAGTCCACACGTTTCTGCAGAGGCGTCGTGGCAAGGGTCTCTGAGGACATGCGTACAAGTCCACCTGTCTTGAGCAGGCATGGTGGCAAGGGTCCTGAATTTGCTTCTGTGAGACCACTCGTCGCATCAAGGTGCGTCATGGCAAGAATTTCGGCTGTCCGGAGAACCTCTGTTAAGTTCATCTCCGGCGCCACCTATGGAAGCTCGGAGTTGGAAACCCCAATCCTTGTGACCTTTTTGAGGCGCAGCAAAGGGACGCTTTTGTTGCGCAGCGGAAGTTGTTGCTGATGAGCGGCGACTTCGGTGCGTGGTAGTTATGGTCGTTCTGGGCCTCTGAGTTGTTGGTCGATGTGCCAAAACCATGCTCATACGTACCCGCTGAACTACTGCGCGTACAACGTTTATATATACCGCAAGAGTGCGGATTTGTTTCGATTTGAGTCGATAGCATACCAGTCGCAGCCTTGGAGCAGTGTGCTCGCTAGGTGCGCGATGGCATGTTTAGCTAACGTTTATGTTACACGTCCAGTTTCAGCCTAAGAGCTGCTGAGCTCAGCCTGAGCAGCGTGCTCGCAGGGTTGCCGTGGCAGTTTTTCTTTTGGATACGAGAACCGCTTTCGAGAACTTCAGGGATACTTTTGGACTTGAGCTTCCTCCCTTCTCAGACCGAACCAAATTTGTATGCGTCGCTCAGGACGAGTTGTATTGTTATCTCAGCATACAACAACACCAGAATCGTTATAATCATCGCACGGTAATCTCGATCGGAGTTATCTATTTCCCTACAAAATCCAACGTTTGAATCATTCAACTTCCACTCTTTCTATTAGGAGTTTTATCCCTTCACTTTCGAGCACAAACGCCATCTCAGCTGTTGCTATCGTTACTTTTACGGTCTTTTTACGAAGAACCATTCTCCCCTTCCTTTATTCACTCACTTTTTTGAGAGCAAGGCATAGGCCGGACAGCGCTATCGCTCTTTTTCCCACTGGGTTTTTTACCGAGGGTAGCAGGATTCTTATACTGCACTTTTTCCTCTGAGTATTCTATAAATGTACCTGATTTCCGGAGGCAAACGCCTCGCATTTACTGCCAAGCACTTCTTGAGCTACTTCTTCACGGAGATCATTCTTGCGACAATTACTCTTACGATCACTATTATCACGATGAATACTCTCACAATAAGATTGCACATTTCAAAGACGAATCAAACAGATACAACCTAAATAATTACTTCAACAGATATCGAATTTCAATGGCAACATTCATTCCGGATTTCTCACCATAATTCCTCGCCGCACGTCTAGGAGGTGCGGGGTTGTGGCTATAAGACACGAGTATTTTCGATTTCGATTTCCACATTTAGATTTGGTATCAAACGGCTGCGAGGACGTATCGCAATTATCAGCGACATAGACCCTTCGATACTTATCCTCTGTTATGAGAAGTTTAGTTGGCACCCGAGACCAAGGTGCTCGCGAGGGCACAACATCGTTGCGATCGTGTTGTATGGCCGGAAGATTCGGTTCATTGCGATCGAGGACGATCGCATGGGGAGGGGGTATCCTGTCAGAGGCATGAGGATAGTGGCAAGCATGTGATGCGATGCATACGTATAGGAGTGGCAAAGCATGTGATGCATACCTCGTATAGGAGTGGCAAAGCATGTAATGCATACGTATCGGAGTGGCGAGACATGTGATGTGCGCAGAAGCATGTGTCACACGGAAAGGATATCTAGCGATGGCCGCTCACATAGTTTGGTGAGAGGCCAGAGATCGAAACCGTCACCATCAGACCCCTAGCTTGTAGCCCAATACTATCTGGCAGACTCTTGAGCATACCTTCACTCCGTGCAGACCCTTTACACCCTGACACCTACCTAGTTCTCCGTATGTGCGTGTGAAATATACTCTCCCAGCCAATAGGTGTTGTTCACCCCATCTCGCTTTGGACCTTTCGCCGTCGTGTGCTGAGTGGAAGGGCTCAAGTTTGGATGGCGAATTATTAGGCAAAACTGAAGAAATCGTGCACATTTCGTGTTTGCCTCTTTATGCTCGAGTTCTCAGTGAGTAATTGAGGGTATGGAGTCTGACTTCTCCTCTGCCCATTGGTCAGCATCCTTGGGGAAAAAACCGAAACACGTTTTCACGCTCACGTGACGCCCCCCCAGTTTGGCCTATTTCTGGCGCAGCTTCGCGTCACTGCATTTTATATTATTGCTCATTTTGGGCGAGATTGAACCGAACCCAAGAGCTTCTTTTCAGCGCTCCCATGTTCCATGAAAAGTGCTATTGGCCGTGTCATTTGATCCCAACTGATTGCTACTATATCGTACAGCATGTCACGACCTGTACAGGCAGGGCGTGGGAGGCGTTCTGTTTTGTAGTTCAAAGAACGCCCTGCGAAGCAAGTGCTACATGACGACATGACGAAGGCCATACATATCTACCGGTCTACTCGCTTTCCTGTGAAAGTAGGATGACACGCCAGAAGAAGAGCTGATTGTCAGGGCATTGAAAACAAAGCCTATAGCAGGATTGAGCCAGAGCGGGACTGGCATCAGCGTTTGACCGATGACTTCACAACTCGTCACGAGCCATCGGCCCATCGCTGATCCAGCTCATAGTGACGGTCTCGCGAGTCGCGATAGATTCACGTTTGGCTCTAGGCAAATGCGGTCACGTGATTCAATCGGCGGGTACATATGTACCCGTGACCCGACGCGAGAACCTACTTGAGCCCTTCGCTCGATTGCACTCTTGATCGCGGGCTACAGAAGGAAACAAAATTTCGCCATCACGCAACCTCGGTGACTCAAGGTGGCGGTAACTCCACATTTGCAATACTACCATGATGACCGAGGATGACCAGTCATTGTGAGTACACATGCAGACCTGCTCATCGGTCTTCAATCTGTCGCTTAGTAGGCTCACATGACCTCTCAGGATGCTCTCTGCCCATGCACTTGCGGCCTTGGCCGAATTCAACGCTGAGAGAGATGCTCATCAATCCAAATTCGACGAATTGAAAGCCCAAGCCGAGAAGGATGCGCAATTTTCCATGGAAGCCTTCGCAGAAGATTGGAACAAATCTCAGTTCTGGGTATGCACTGACTTTGCCTTCGTACATGTCTATGGCTGCCGAGTGGGTCTAGGAAGAGAACACCCTCGGTCGGGTCTCAAGTTACCGTTGGCTTTTGCCCTCCATGTTGTGGCCCGGGTCATTATTGTACTGACGTTGTGTGTTAATTTAACAGTATTCAGACGAGACTGCTGAGTTGCTAGCTGATCAGTTGCTGAGTGGTTCTGGTAATTCCAGCATTGGTGTAATTTCAACGCCTAGCGTGTTCGTGGCACTTCGCAATAAATTGGTGAGTATGCTCAACTACTTGAGTGGAAGACCTATTTTCGGATTAGAGGTGGCTCACAAATCACCCAATTGCCACGTGGCCGCGGGGAAAACAACGCCAGCGAGACTTGCCGCTCGACCGACAACCCAAAGTCGTGCTGCTAGAACACGATGATCGCTTCGCGGTGTTCCCGGAATTTGTCTACTATGACTATCAGCAACCTCTCAAGCTTCCAGGTATGGTATCAGCTTCACCACCATCGCAGTCGATGCTTCGAGTCTCCACAAGCACGAGTCGCCCCTTTCGTGCGTAATTTGGTTGATTGGGTTCTCTCCTTCCACATGCACCTAGGTTGACAGATCAATCAGAAAACATGAAGGGAAGCTTGGACAGCGTCATCTGCGACCCGCCGTTTCTAAATGAGGATTGTCAGACCAAGGGTACGTTGAGAGGCTACTATTTCCTCCTTTGACCTTTAGCTCTGGGCTTGTTTGAACCAACAGATCCTAATACGCTTGCTGTTGCTACCTAGCTGCACTCACGGTGCGTTGGTTGTTGAAGAGTGATCCCTGCCCTTCCGCCTTGCCACGGGTCATCGTTTGCACGGGTGAGCGAATGAAACATATTGTGACCAAAGTTTATCGCTCCCTAAAGGTTCAGACAACAAACTTCGAGCCCAGGCATGCCAGCGGACTGAGCAACGAATTTTACTGCTATGCAAACTTTGAAAGCTCAGCATGGACGTGGAAGTCCTGACGCAAGCGACTCGAGAAGCGTACAAGCTGTTGTGCTGCTTTTGATATGAATGCTAGCCACTCAGTCTCGATAAGTAGAGTTCCGCCCGAAAAAGAACTTGGAAGGCATGTATTGTGTCGCAGACAATTCCATTGCTTTATACCTCTGACTCCTAAATACCAGGTTTCACTATCACACAAAGTCAAAAGTGGAGGAGTAACAGATTTGGACTGGACACTTTAGCACGGGACCGAGCAAGCTTCGACCATGCCAAGCATTCGTGATGACCTGTAGTTATTGCAGGTTGACTCAGGTTGACCGACAGTCTAGGCTAGGGAGCGGATGATGTAGAATAGCAGATAGGCTTGTGCCCCAAGAACCTCTGAGATACTGGCTAATTCCACCTTGTGATCATTGAATCTGAACCACTATATGATTTCATCGCGTGAGTTCAGAGCTTTCTGTGAGGTTCAAGATTGAGATCAGCTCACCTGATCGCCAACGCGACAATACGCCACGTAATGTCCAGTCTCGATTTCTCCAACATGGACAATTACGCTTAGCAGGTCGTATGTGCAAGACCTTTCCAGCTCTAAGCTCTCTCGGTTATCTCGATTGCGGACTCTGTTTGTGTAAGGCAGCATGTTCAGCTGCAAAGGAAATTGAACTGTGTGATCGATTTTCGATGCGGCACTATCATGTCTGCCTTGCTTGTACTCAAATCGCTGAATGAATCCTTAGTAATCGACCCAGTGATGAAGCAGATCTTGCTCACCTTTAATTGTATAGATAGAACGTTGGGCAACCGTTTGATACTCGAATATCGTTTAGCCTGCTGTGTAGAGGAGCAATTATGGCAGCGGTACTCGCATTTATCGAATTTGACATATTCCTCATTTAAGCAGTCGCTCAGGGTAAGGTCTGGAGTTTTATGGCCCAACTTTTTTGGTCTTCTCTGCATCAGGTTGTCAAGACCTAGACTAAGATCAAGGAAAGACTGGATCGTGTTAGTAGTGCCTTTGCAATTTTGGCATGTTGTCGTTGTTTGCATCTTTCCATAGAAGGTCTGGTGGATGATACAGTTGCAGCTGTGTTCAGAACCTATCTCTGGCTTTTTTCCGTCTCCATTACGCTCATGTAGATCTTCCGCCAAGAATTGGAAAAACTCGTGTGCATCTTGTTCCTTCGTGGTGACAAGGTTTTCGAAGGCCTTCTTCTCGGAGATCCAGAACCCCGATAAAATATTTGCCGCGGTATAGCCATTAGTAGCTTCCAGCGCGTAAAAATCTTGGAACATATCGTCCATAGCACAGCTAAGGCAGTGAGAAACAGTACAGTCATTACTTTGGTGTCCGTCGCTGAGATAGAAATTGCGTAGGAGCGGATTGTGCAGGAAGCTTTGCAGAACGACGTTCTGATAGCAGGTTGCACCGGCGTTATATATGCCACGCAAGCCATTCGCTCGACAAGATGCAGTAGTTGTGTTGGAGCTAATGTAACGCGTATCATCTTTAATCGAGTCTGTGAAAAGCTCGTCATGTTTTCGTTTGCGCCCTTTCCAGTGTTGAACGTTACTACCGGCAGTATACAAGCTTAACAGCAACTAGTATGGCATATTTCTTACCGGAGAAAGATCCAGTACCAATCTTACGCACACGCAATTCCTCCAACGTTGGGTCCCATATTAAGTCATCACATATCTGACAATACAAAGTTCCACTTCGAGAGTCGACATCTAGATGCAGATCAGTACCATGTTCGGGTGTGTATCAGGCCCACGCGATGAACATACAGAAACGATGCGATTTCTTCGTTCCATGACTCAGACGGTCTTCTTCAGTGACAGTCGTGGGGCATTGCAAGCAGAGGTAGTTCGATGTGAGAGATATGACGGGAAGACCTTCTGGACTCGTTGAAGTTTGTGGTACAATGGGTGTGGTATCGAATATGCCCCTTAAGATCATTTTATAATGTGCGATCGAGCTATTCATGACCTCCTGTCCCTGAGAAAGCAAGCGTTGAACGTGTTCTATGAGGCCAATGTCAGGAGTCATCAGGAGGCAACAAAAGAAATTTCCCCTTACCACAACCGAACATGGGAATACCAGGCGTAGGTGACTTGACCTTCGCATTCTTGGGCGACGCCGGTGTCGTCAGGCGGATTGACATTGTAGATATGAATCCTGAAGAGGCGATGGAGTGCCGCCTTTTTATTCTAATTCGCGGACCCGACTTGATTGAGAAGAGAACGGCACAGGCCCAGTAATCCAAGGCGCGAAATCTTGATCTAGTGGCGATCTAATAGATCTTCACGGCTCCCCGGTGACTCTGTCGGTCAGGATGAGAAT
This sequence comes from Claviceps aff. humidiphila group G2b, assembly GCA_018360325.1. NCBI lineage: Eukaryota > Fungi > Ascomycota > Sordariomycetes > Hypocreales > Clavicipitaceae > Claviceps > Claviceps aff. humidiphila group G2b. The sequence goes on from SRQG01000579.1 coordinate 9,262, forward strand.
CGTGTCCGTAGAAAGTGTATGCCGAGGCACTGGCTACCAGTCCGACCTTACGACAACGCTTTCCAGGAATACATGTATGTAGACTGATAACGTGTGCAGACACAATCGTGCGAATGCCACCGATTAGGTACTACCCACCTAGGTACCCGAAGAAGGCGTATAAATGTTTAGCCGACGTGAGACATTTGTAAACCTCGAAATTCTAACCGATGTGAAGTCGAAGAGTTCAGCACGTTATTTCTAAATCGATCACCTGGCCTTCGGATCTATGGCTTGATCTTACTCATAGGAGGGTAGTAGGAAGGAAGTGAAACAAAGTGACTATGACGCGGCGTGCTGGCCAGTCGAGAAACTCAAATGACAAAGGGTTTGGGGGGAGACTTTAATCATCCTTTACATAACTACCTAGTGTAATTGGGAGACCTTATTTCACCCTGTTAAAACTTCATATTTCACCCTGCTCTCCTTCCCAAAACGGTTAGTAACATGCAGGCCCCTGCTAGCTCCAGATAGTACAAGATGCATTCGCAGACGCGTGTGGGTAAGGTAGAGCGTAGGTTCGAGGATGAAATTGAAAGTTGGCGTCATTATAGCCCAACACGGAGTATAGAGTTGAAAACTTGTCAGGAGCCTCGTTTTTTATGGAAGCTCATCGAGAAGAGGCATATTGTGACCGGTGCACTGTATGTCCGTGTTTATACTACCTATACTGATTATCTGTGCTTTCAATTGGCGCTGAACCTTGCCTCCCATCATATCGCTCGTGAGCTCAATTGTCAATAGATCAGAGAGCATGTGGCTGATAATGGCTTTGAAAATGATACAAAGGCATCGGGGCCCTGAAAAAGCTGGCATCAGGCGCTGCTGAGGCGACCTGTCGCGATAGTTAGCGGTGAACCACTGAACTTTGCAAAGAAGCAGCGCACTGGTCTCTAAAATGACCGCTTCGGAGCTTATCTTCAGCGCCCAAATCGCTGTCGAACTCGC
>SRQG01000058.1:0-110699 GCA_018360325.1 Claviceps aff. humidiphila group G2b
AAGGCTTCGTGCCAAGATGAGAATGATCTGACAAACGTTGCGAAGCTTGTACGCTGTGAAACAAGCTGCAAGAGACTGGAATAAGTTGTTCTATTAGCGAGCTCAAAGCCTAGAGCTTCGCTCAAAGTCTTGCTGATCCGTGCTTGTTCATGCACCCCACCAAGACAACCGAGTATTTCTCGTGTTACGTGTACAACGATGACGTTGCAGTGTCTGCTAACCGCAAGTCTGAGCTTTGCTGATCCAATGAAACTCTCTATGACCGACTCAACACCAAGCCTCTGGGGGAGACTGAAAAGATACTTGGTGCTGGGGTCACTCGAGTTCGAGCTTGGCATCGCGATTTAGAAGCACTCGCCAGTGGGCACACCAACCACTGGCTACAACAACTTGAGACTACCGAACGACGGATTCATGTTTCCAAATATCAGCCAGCCAATGGATATATCATGTACGCAATGATATTCTGGAGACCTGATATCTCATCCGCCCTGGCTTGCCTCTTGCCTGGTCAAGCAATGAGCGAGTCTGCTGAACACGATGGAAATGCTTTCAAGCACTTGTTCCGTATCTCAAGTCCACTGCAACGCCAAAGCTGCGTTACGATACAGAGGGAGCTTTGGAGAACTCTGTCGTCTACTCTGATGCGCATTGGATAGGCGATCAGGTAGATCGTAAGAGCGTCTAGGAAGTGGTGCTATCTCCCTGGGGGAGCTACATGCAGTGTAGCGCACGCGGATTGACTACAGTGTGGCTGTTTACAGTGAAACTGTAGCTCTGTATTCTGGGGGAGTTGCTGCTGGGACAGCACATACAATGAAGTGTATCTGCTGGGGAAGTTAGAGGCGAGAAGTAGAATACTTCGGACCTATGGAGGAATCTGCGACGTCATCTACGGTTTGAACACAGCGAAACGCTGAGCTTTGGAAGCTTTTGCCTGCTGACAACCTCTTCAAAACTATCGACATCTTATGCGACCTAATTGTTCGGGAGCTACGACATTTCGAATGTTTTGACATCAGCAAGTTCATCGATTCACCGCAGATTTGGGCCTCCATCCAAGTACAAGGACAAGTCCTTCGGGGGAATGCCAATTGAGGTTCTAGGAAGCAAAAGGAGTGTGCTGCTGCTGCTGGAAGCATGTCTTATGGGGGAGTATTGAGAATTAAGCCATGCTGTGCCTGGAGCCGCATCACGTGACGGCCGTACCAGCCGAACGTGCACATATTTTCACTTTCCCACTTCTTGGGTAACCTAGCTCTTTAGTCAAAATAAATATTCCATTTTGCCCCCCAATTTGCTCAACACAAGTTTCCTTTTCTGTGCCTTTAATTCCGAAACTCGTGGCTGGGCTAGCCATACAAGAGTTAGTACATATACTGCTTGGTGCAGAACCAAATCAAAGCCCGCGCCGCCACATACGCGAGCGGCGAGGCGTAAAATGCACAAATCGACTTGCATCATTTGAATCTTTCGCATATATTCTTAGTCAGGCAATGGCGCTCCGCTATCAAGAATAGAAGGAGGTGCAAGTATGGTATCTCTAAGTATGTTGCGATAGTCCAAGCAATGCTTCATGAGGTGGTACGGAGACCAATGTCAGGCGATTACATTACGCCATTGTAAAAACAAAACACATCTCACAACTGCCCGTGCTGAATGCTTTCCATACATTTGGATCAGCGCCCCCCGAAGAGCCTGGCTCAAAAGGCGTCCTCAAAAGGGCAATCAACACTATCGTGTCCGTCGCGCTCACATATCGCACACCACTTCTCGGGATCCATGACACCGCTTTCCTTGCCTGCGACTGGTCCAGAATCCATAGGATTCGGCAGGACCTTGGTTGCCGGAGATACGAGGACAGGCGTTCTGGGTTTGGTGGAAAGAGGTGCAGGAAGAGCATCATCGCCGCGCAAGGTGAGAGGTGACTTGGCATCTTCTCGCACGACATCTCTGTCCGTCTTGGTATCGCTGTCGGCCTTAGCACCTTCAGGTCCAAACATATTGGTGCATGTCAGAATGTCGTGGCCGCTGGTCTCGCAGATCTCGCACCAAAGCGTGCTAGTCTCTGTGGCAGTCGAGTATGCGTCGCTCTCGGGCATGGTGTCCAGTGTGTTTCCTCGTCTGTGTTGCGATTCTCTCTTGTGGTTTACTTCTGGAGACCGAGGTTCCCGAGCTTCGAAAGACCAGTTCGGAACGACCGTGTCACGAGAGTCTCGCTGAGAGGATCGATGGGCCGAGTTCGGATTCGTACCGAAGTTAGCCCCGCGGACAGCTGCGAGCTCTTGCTCCAGTTCTTCTTCCCTGTTGTTCTTTTTGTCTAGAAGAGTCTGTAGCTCGGCTATATGTCTTTCGAGTCCTTCGCGAACCGCTTTGCCGTCCTCACCGTCATTCGTCATGAATGACTCCGGGCCTTGAGTAGGTGTACGCTCCTCCGTATCGCCAATGGAGTCTCTGCTGAGCGAATGAATGATAGCCTTGAGTCCTCTAATCTCGTCTTCTTTTTGCTCCAGCTCTTTGGACGAATTGCCTTGGTCACCATGGGGAGTACCGTTCACGCCTGCCTTTTCCCGCTCTCGGTCGAGCTCCGTTTTGGTTCTTTCGACCTCGCCCCTGAGGAACTCTACCTCACCCCTTGCCTCTGCCTCACCTCGTCGGGCGTCCTCTAAGCCTTCCTCAAGCTCTTGTACAAGCTCTTCAAGCTGCCGCAACTGGCTTGCGACGGAATCAACATCGAAGTTCCTGGCTTCAAGTTCTCGGACTTCACTTATCAATTCTTCCATTCGTTTTTCGTACACTCGTTCGGTTTCTGTGCTGGCCATTTCTAGTGTGTCGATTGTGCTCCGGAAGTCAGCCCGATGGGCGTCGAATTCTGAAGTAAGCATTGAGATTTTGTCGTTCTTCTCTCGAAGCATGGCTCGCAGCTGAGCGGAATCCTTGTCATCTAGACTGCTTCTGCGCAAGCCTGGCACGTCTGAGTTCTCGATGAGACCTTGAAGCTCCACTAGACTGCTTTCCATCTCGGCCAGTGTATTAGCTTGTTCCCTCAGTTGCTGATCACGATCCTCAAGCTGGGAGCGAAGACGTTCCATCTCTTCTTCAATTGCCGCATTAGCCCGTGACACTGGTCGCCGCAGGTTCGCGACGGACATGGAACTACTTGCACCGTTGGGCCTTATGCGCTGCGGGCTGCCAGATACTGAAGACACTGCATTCTCTTCGAGCCCCGAAGCGGATCCAAGTGCCGAGACACTGCGAATTCCAATGCTTGGGTTGCGATCAAGCCGAAGAGCCCTCTTATTTGGGTCACCAGCTGTTCCGCGAACACTTTGGGAAAACCGACTGTTGTTTGTAGGGCTACCATATCTCGCAGGTGCTTTAGGAGCAGGCGTTGCAATGAACGGTCGAGGACCTGGTGTCATTTGATTACGACGAGCTGGAGAATCGGGTCGCGGAAGCGACGTTCGCGGGCCTCGCTTGCCTTGCGGACTCGGTACTCTTGCGCCGGGGCCTATGGATGCGCTGAATCTAGGTAGACCCGGGGGGGTAAAGTTCATGGCGTTGAGTGCGCCAGGACCGTGTGACGATGGTGTCATTGGAATCGAGCCGGTTGAAGAATTTCGGCGTGAGGCCTTAGACACTGGGACGAAAATGCCAGAGCCTGGCACGGAGGTATCGAAATACGAGATTCTGTCACAAACAGATATAACGCGTTAGGGCCTTGGTAAGATAAGTGAATTGTGCCAAAGTCACGGAGTACATACCCGTCCACATCCCCGTTATTCTTGCCTTTTGCGGCAAACTCTGGATGTAGTTCAATTCCAGCAAAGGTGCCTTTTTTGCCCTGAACAGTGCCGACGAATCGAACAGTGCCGGACATGCCCCCAGGAACATCGACGGCATCGCCAATAAAAAGATCGGCGGCTGAGGACCGTCCAGGCGTCGCGGGAGCCATGGCTAGTGGCGATGACGACTCGCTCAGGACAGTTTCGAGCGCGTAGCTCTCGCTGACATCGGGGATGCTGGCGAGGGAGGTATGGGTTAAAGCAGCGAGGGATGTCTTGCGCGACAAGCTCGGTGGCAGGAGCTTGGACTGCGCGGCGAATAATGTATTTAAATTCGGAGTCGAAGCAGTGGCCAAGGGAGTTCGCAAGGATCGCAATGAAGACGGTTTGGGGCGCAAAGTCCTCGATGTCCCTGTTGTTGTGGTGGTAGACATGGAAGTCATTGCGAGGCGGTGGCCAGATCGAGCCAAGACTAAACCCCTTAAGTCGTTTTGGTGTGAGGGTCCGTCACGTCAGTGCAACACTGCAACAACACCGGGGAAGGAAAAGGTGGATAGCGGATGCGATGGCAGCTCCCGTGCCCACAGACAACTCATGCAAGCGGCAAGACCGTTGAACGGTGGTTGGAGACTGACAATCGTTGTCTGAAGTGTTTACATCAGGACCAAATCGGCTGGGCCCGAGAAGTTGAGCGAGAAGAAAGCCGGACTAGGGCAAATTTTCCTCTAGCAAGCGCCTTTCCGATCAGAAGGCTGAGCTTAGGTAGTTAGACCAGTGCCTATCGTGGGATCAAAATCGAGGGGCCAGGGTCGGTGACTCGGTGGACACTTCTTATGCGCCCAGCTGATTAGCCGCCCGGCAGCCGAACCCCGTAACCAACCGAAAACAATCGCGCGGGATGAAACTGAAAGGGAACTGAGGATAAGGAAGTCAGGCGGCTGTAGATGAGATGAAGAGAGGGAAGTGTGGAGGTGATTGTTGGAATTGCAAGAACTCATGTTATTGCGAAGACGCGCTGACTGGACGTGCCAGCTACTGACCAGAGAACTTGCAACTGTTTACGTCTGCACAAGCCACTTGGCAGCACCTGTGTTAAGCTGAGAGAGCGTTACCTCGTGGCACCATTCATGACTCTATTATAGGTACGTACGTGTAACGTTATGTACCTACCTAGGTATGTACATAGGTATGTACATTCATATCCATAGCAACGGCCGACAGAGTTGTACATTAGGTACATAGCCATAGGGCTTGGGCTGGTAACTTGGTAGAAAGCCTGACAGCCTGACTGATAGATCCCGTTGCCCCGTCGCTTGTTCCGTCATCCCGTTGCCCCGTTGATGTGTATGTAGGATCGTACGTGGCCCCGTTGATGGGCACAAAAGGTACAGGTAACAGGACTGCTCGGGTCAATCAGTACAGTAGGTATGTATGTATCAATATTTTGAAAGTCCCGCTCCACAAAAGAGTGCTGGCTGATGTTGCAAAATTCCTTCAGGTGATTGGGACAGGTACACATTCACGGAGTATCCGAGTATGTACAGAGAGTGTATGTATGTGCACATACCTCTAGATAGACAGCAGCGAGACAAAGCCACGAGGCCAGCGTCCCATGCGATTCAAACCGCTTGAAACTCCCCGAGGACCACTATTTAAACTTCCCGCTGTCTTGACTTGGAGGTTGGGTACCTAATGTACCTGCGCCTATGTACCTACATAGGTAGGTAGGTAGGTAGGTATGTACATACACAATATCATGAGCCGCCGTCGCCTCATGTAGTTCAGAGCAAGCGTGTAATTGTTTTAGCCTGTTCTTCCATGTATCATAAGAATGGCTGAGAATATGACACCTCAGCGTCTCTATTATTATCAGGCAGGGCGTTCTCTACTTAGTCAAAATGGGTGTCTCAACCTCGCTCGTTCACTTACCCAATTGCTCGTACAGTACTTGCTTGTTTTTATATTACTACAGAGCATCCTTCACCTAGATGAAGGAAAGAGTCGACTCAAGGTCAGACATCGGAAAGAAACCACATCTCAAATTAATCCATCCTTCCTCGGAGCGTGTTACTCTTATCGAGTAGCTTTATTACATGATTTCTTTCGCCTGCCATTTTATCCGGATACGTCTCCGACCTGAGGCAGCTAATGCGGCCTGGGAGACGTCAATACGACTTTCATGCCGGGAGAAGAGGCAATCAGTCATATTCCGTCTGTCTTTAAGGCTAGGTCGCTTTGTAATTTGCTCGTCTTGATGACTGATCGCTTGCTAATTCGTGCCTTGATACGAGCGCGATTGCTTGGCGCAATTCTCAAAAGGAGGATTTCCTGGTGGCTTGTCCGTCTATGGCAGAGCTTCATTGTAGTGAAGAGACGTTTTCGAAAGGAAGAGCAGAAGCCGCCGTCCTGTGCTGCGATGACATGTCTGCAGGTCAGGCAATGATGTAGAGCCTCATCGCTCATTATGACGGGTTTGCTTGTGTCTTCCGACAAGATTAGAGCACGCGAGTTGTATCACAGAGGTTGCCTTCTCGCGTCTGCCTGGGCTCTTCTGGACGTGTTGAAATGAGGAGGCGAGAACTTGTGGCGTCTAGAGTCAGTAGTGAACCACGTTCGTTCAACTAGGTGAATTATGATCCCTCTCGATAATGTCTTCTCTTCCAAGGGGTCTAGTGCCATCATTGAGGACCATGGCTTCGCGGTGCTGACGTCGTAGTCGCTGTTCCTCTACGGATTGTTCACGGACGGATCGACGTATCTGAATGCTCGACTCGTTTTCCCCCATGATCTGCTGCTCTCCCTCCACATTTGTAGCATCGGGCGATTCTTTACTTCGCTTCTTGGGGGTGCTCTCTTCGATCAAACCCGCCTTCTCTAATGCACGCAAACCGCGTTTTGAATGTTTGATCCTGTCGACAATATCCACAATTCTGTTGGATTTGAGGTCCATATAGCACTTGAAGTTGTGCCGACGCGCCTCTGGACTTTCTCCCCATTGTTGCTTTGCTAGCCATTTCTCAACAAATTTGGCCTTGACAAGGGCATTCGCTCCATGTTTATTGATGAGCTCGTGAACGAACATAAGGCAGAATCTTTCAGCCATATCCCGGAGGTAGTACTCATCCCAATGATAATTAGTCAAATCCGGGAGTTCTGTATCTTCCAAGGACAACTCGAGCGACCTCACGAGTGCCGAGTACGCCTTTTCGTTGCTGAGCTGCGACAGTCCATCGAGACCTACAGAAGTCAGCAGGAAGTACAAACCCGGATCAATAATATCCGAATAGCAGGCATACCCATAGTTTGGCCCGTCAATAAAGCCAGAGCCCGTAGGCATCGCATTCTCTCATCATAGTCTGGCCGAGTGATACCATAAAGCAAGGTAAGCAAAGTCTCGTTGTCGTTGATGGCTCGATCGCATAGGATCTTGGTGGCCACTTCTTTGATTGAGTAGTTTGGGTGCCGACATAATTGTTCCAGTGTGCCCAACTCCAGCGAATCTTCTGTTTCTTGTGTTATGTATTGCGTCTTAGGCTCCCTTGGGGGGACCTCGTTTTGATCGCGGATCAGTTCCAAAGAGGTGGTGATAGTACGGATGATGCCAAAAGCAACAAATCCAAAACTAAGTAGGAGCACCCTCTCATCTCGAGCGAACAAGAGAAGATTCTCTTTCCAACCCATTGAGAACTACTCTTGTATCAGATAAGACGTAAACATGATCTGTTGACTCGTACGCCGTTTGAGCAAAGATTCAAGAGACTCCGTTGTATCGTAACGCGCCGTAGGCTAGTCGAGTTCTGCCCTCGAATACCGCCAAAAATCTCTATCCGTATTGGGACTAGTCCACATGATGGTTGTTCAAAATCCGGATGCAGGTTCCTTTGAAAATTGACACCCCGGTCCCCCACGCCCCTTATCGATAACGATCCTAGATCCGAAAAAAATCCTTTGCAGTGTGCTTTAATTTCAAGTGGCCGACTGCCATCACCAACAGCATCCGAGGTGAGTCGGTGTTGTCATCGACATATAACAATCATGGCTGGATCGCAACTCAAGCGCCTCAAGGCGTCCCTGAAAGAGCAAGGCATTGTTGGACCGCAGCAATCAAAGAAACAGAGGCGCAAGAATGCCGAGGAGGGCAAGGCCCGCAACGACAAGCGGTTACAACGAGGTGTTGTCCTGGACGGGATCCGTGAACAATTCAATCCCTTTGATCTTAAGCATGCTGCGCGAGGTCCAAAGTTCGAAGTCACTACAAACCGCGTCGCCACTGGAGATGCAGCCAAAGGTATTCGAGGAAGACCTGGCGTCACTAGAGCCATGGGTGAAGAGAGGGTAAGTCACCGAATTGAGCGCGAAATTCTTGAAAGTATAGATTCTAACTCAATTGTCTCCTTCATAGAGACGAGAGACTCTTTTGGTTGGTATGCAGAGACGTAACAAAGTTGGAGGAATTCTCGACAGAAGATTCGGTGAAAATGATCCCACCATGGCCCCCGAGGACAAGATGCTTGAACGATTCGCCAGAGAAAAGCAACGGAGTCATAAGAAGGGTTCTCTATTTGATCTAGAAGACGACGTTCCAATGGAAGACCTGACACATATGGGTAAGACATTGGAATTCAAGAACGATGACTTCCAAGAAGACGACCTAGAGCTCGATTACGACAGCGACGGTTCCGTAAGAGAACGGCAAAGACTTAAACGACTGCGCTCTTTAGCAACAGCTGGAGATGAGGAAGGTTCAGAAAACGAAAACGGCGAGCCCGAGAGAAAGAAGACCAAAAAGGAGGTCATGGAAGAGGTCATTGCCAAATCCAAGATGCACAAATATGAGCGACAAGCGGCCAAGGAAGTTGACGAGGATTTGCGGGCCGAGTTGGACAAAGAATTGTCAGGCATTCAGATGCTTCTTACTTCTTCCAAGGGTGTCAGACGGGCTGATGGAGGTGACGCCGCTCCCAGATCCACGATCGCGGGAGTTGACAGAGATGCGTTTGAGCGAAATTTTGATCTCGAGGTCAAGAAGCTCGCGCAGGATAGACGCGCCCAGCCGACCGACCGCACAAAAACAGAAGAGGAAAAGGCGGAAGAGGAATCCCAACGGTTGAAGGAGCTGGAAAATAAACGACAGAGGCGAATGATGGGCGAGCCGGTGACGGACAGCGAAGATGAGGTCGAAGAGGATGGCGGGAAGCAACCCTCCGAGAACAACGCTACAGCTGACGCCGCTTCTGAAGAAGACGAAGATGATGGGTTTGGTCTAGGCCACGGCAATAAAACTAGGCCAACTGCTACGGAGCTGGGATTCGACGATGAAGATGACTTTATCATTGACGATGACCTTGTCGCCAGTGGTTCGGATCTGGAACTTGTGGAAAGTGATGAAGGATCAGATGACGATGACAGCGATAATTCTCATGCTGAAGAGGACGAAGAGGAAGATGAGTTCACCAAGGGCTTACTGAACGAGGAAGAATCACGGAACCCTCTTTTTCAAGCGTCTGCTTTGGCAGAGAATGGCGAATCAGGGCACAAATCGGACGAACACGGCCTGCCCTACACATTCTCATGTCCGCAAACATGTGAGGAGTGGTGTGCTCTCACTAGTGCATATTCTCACAAGGACTTACCCACCATCGTGCAACGAATCCGAGCCCTACATCACCCCAGACTCGACAGCAAAAACAAAGAAAGACTCGCCAACTTTGCCATGGCCTTGGTCGACTTCATCTGCTCACCTTGGGACGAAACATCTTCGCCCCCCTTCGCCGTATTGGAGAATCTGATTCGTCACATCCATTCGCTTTCAAAAATGTTCCCTTCCGAGATTGGCACGAGGTTTCGGCACCATCTTCAAGAGATTGGCAACAGCCGTCCTCTCTCCCTACAGCCATGCGATCTGATCCTACTGACAGCAGTTGGCACAACGTTTCCCACCTCCGACCACTTCCACCAGGTCGTCACACCAGCCATGCTCACAATGGGCAGATTTCTGGGCCAAAAGGTCCCGCACCGGCTGGCGGACTACTCTACTGGTGTGTACCTTGCCATATTGTCACTGCAATACCAGCAGCTACCGAAGCGGTTCGTTCCAGAGGTGCTCAATTTCTGCCTCAACACCTTGTGCGCTCTGTCTCCTGCTGCCTCAAGTAAGAAGTTAGGCAGCTTCCCCTGTCACGAGCCTCCAGCAGCCATCCGAATCCACAAGGCAGCCGCTGCTGAAGTAAAAAAGCTGTCAATGTCCGATTGCATCGCGAGCACCGCCACACAGTCGACCAAAGTATCGATTATGAACACCGTGCTAGACGTACTAGATGCTGCCACCGATATGTGGACTGGCAAGGACGCCTTCCTAGAGACCTTTGCGCCAGCAACCAACGTCTTGAAACATGCCACCAGCAAAACCAACCGACCTCACCTCCCTACATCCGTCCTAGAAAAGGCCGAAAAACTGGCAGCCAAACTAAACCGCATGGCAAGCTTGGCCCAAATATCCCGCCGGCCGCTGGAGCTCCATCACCACCGACCCCTTGCCATCAAGACGTACATACCCAAGTTCGAGGAGACCTTTGATCCCGACAAGCACTACGATCCGGATCGCGAGCGAGCCGAGCTGGCCAAACTCAAGAAGGAGCACAAGAAGGAGCGCAAGGGAGCTATGCGTGAACTCAGAAAGGACGCCAACTTCATGGCTAGAGAGAACCTGCGGGTTAAGAAGGCCAAGGATGAGGCGTACGAGAAGAAGTTTAAGAGGTTGGTGGCGGAAATTCAGAGCGAGGAAGGGAAGGAATCGAATGCATATGAGAGGGAGAGGAATGCGCGGAAGCGAGCGAATAATAATAATAAATAGTTGGAGTGTTATTATGATATTGAGCTTTGAGATCCTTGTTGTACATAAGTTTCGAGAACCCGCAAGTGAACTAAACATAACGCTTTGTGTTGCCACTGATTTGACCTTTGGCGTAACTTGTGAGACTGGAGCCCTGCAGCCCGGCTATAATAGCGCGCAGTCGTGAATGAGTGCTAAGAAGTAGCGCTACATGCACTCCCACTATATAACTCACTATGGGAATGTACATATACAAAAGGCAACCAGCCAGCCACTGGTTACTTCCGTCACCGACGGGCCAAAAAAAAAGATTCGTGTTACACACCAATTGCAACAGATTCTCGACCGGCCTCGAAAACACACCGCCATGATTATCTGATTGACTATTTACTGATTGTCCCGACTCGCCTCTCCTCTGATTTTATTAGAGCATTGCATGACGTGTCCCACGCCGGACGCGGGCGTCGCAATGTCCTCGCCACCAAACAATGCTCCTCTCAGTGACGATGAAGATGATGACTACATGAACATGACGTTTGAGGAACCAACGCCCGTCAAAGAGACCTCTCTGCAAAGAACACAGCGTCTGAAGAAAGAAGCTCTCGCGCGAGGCATGGTTAAGTCAAAAGCGCAGCTCCTCGAAGAAGAAGCCGCAGCGCGAGACAAGGCCCTCTCAACGTCCATGCTAGAAGGGCCCGCAGCCAAAAAGAGCAAAGGCTTTGCTATGATGGCCAAGATGGGATTCACGGGAGGCGGACTGGGCAAGACGACCCAGGAGGGAGGAGAGGTCCGCAAGATCACGGAACCTATCAAGCTGAGTCTCAAGGAGGACCGTGGCGGCATTGGCATGGAGAGCGAGAAGAAGAGAAAGCTACAAGAGGCTATAGAGGAGAGAGAGGCCAAGGCAGTCAAGGTGGTCGATCCGTATGAGTATCGCGACCGGATAAGAAAGGAGCGCGAAGATGAGAGATTGGAGAAGCAGTTCCAAGCTGCACAGCGAGTGGCCGAGCGAATGGACGAAGAAGAGTCTACAGAAGCGGCGGCGGCGCAGGAAGACACAGAAGAACCAGTCAAGAAAGCGGCGCCTCTCTCATCACGGCCCCTGAAGTCAATTCCTGTTCTCTATCGTGGGTTGGTGCGATACAGGGAGGAGAAGGAGCGGGATAGGCGAATGCGGCATGACTTGGAGCAGTCGCTCACGCGGCTGCCTACGTACGATGATGAGGATGAGGATGAGGACGATAAGCGGGCGCTGGGCAAGAAGAGTAAGGCGGTTTATGTGACAGCGGAGGATTTGGACGACGAGGATGAGGAGCTGGAGGCTTTTAATGCGCAGGAGCCAGGGAAGCGGCTGGGCGAGTTGGTGGGATACTTGCGCAGGAGGCATTGGTATTGCTTTTGGTGTAAGATGCAGTATGAGGGCGAGGATATGGAGGGGTGTCCAGGAATTAGTGAGGAGGATCACGACTAATCAATTGTGATTCCTATCCTGGATTGACTTGGCTGTTCATCTATTTTCCAATACGTCGGTGCCGTCCGTTGTCGTTCTCCTTCTCATGATCTCATCTCTGGACAGTGAAGGAATGTGGCTGAACTGTGGCTGGATACGTAGTCCACCATTCCAATGCCAGTTGAAGACGGCGCTAGCCTGGAGCCACCTAAGCCACAGTACCTACCACTGCCAACCAGGTACCTAAAGCGACCCTGAACTCCGCCAAGGTGCCCCTTGTCAAGCCACCTGGCCTTGTGCCATGCCGAACCCCGTTGTAACTTGTGCGTCGTGTCAATTCCTGTCTCCTTCCATTGGAGTGCAGCGATTGTGCATCCAACATCACTCGACTTCCTCCGTGTGATACATCATACGTGATCGGGCAACGCGCCATTGTCTGCCCGCCATGAAGATTGCATTCTTCTCCGTGGGGCTGCTGTCCCTTCTGGCGCCTCTGACGGCGGCCTGGAGCAAGGAAGGTAAGTTTGTCGATGACGCTTCCCCTGTTTGACGGACAATATTGTTCTTCTGCAAAGTGTTATTTTGGAAGACGCCCTTGACGGCACGGCGCGAGTACTTTCCAATCGCTGACTCTTCTGGCTCCTAGATCGTGAAATCTTTCGAATCCGGGATGAAATTTCGGCTCATGAGTCTGATCCTGCCGCTACCTTCTATGACATTCTCGGTGTTACTCCTGCCGCGTCCTTCGAAGACATTCAAAAGGCATACCGCAAGAAGACTGTTGCACTTCATCCCGACAAGGTCAAGCAGAACTTGCGAGCGGAGCGCCTTAAGCAAGCTGGCGGCAAGGGCAAGGGTCCTGTGAAGCAGCCGACCTCGGCTGAGGTCAAGGCGGCCGTCAAGAAAGCGTCTGACCGCCAGACTCGTCTCATGCTGATTGCCAACATCCTGAAGGGCTCCGGCCGAGATCGTTACGACCACTTCCTGGCCAATGGATTTCCCCTGTGGAAGGGCACCGACTACTACTATAACAGATACCGTCCCGGTCTGGGCACTGTCATGGTTGGCCTTTTCATCGTCGGCGGTGGTGCTATCCACTATCTCATTCTGTTCATGAACTGGAAACGCCAGCGGGAGTTTGTCGAGCGCTATGTCAAGTTTGCCCGGGACACCGCATGGGGTGGTAATTTGGGCATCCCTAACATTGAGCCGCAGGCAGCTGCCCCCGCGCCGCCTTCTGGTGAGGAAGATGATGCTGCTGCGTACGTTCCTCAAAACCGTAGGGAGCGCCGTATGCAGCAAAAGGGGGTCAAAAAGGAGACTGGCCGCGGACGATCCAAAAAGGTGGTGAAGAAGAGCCCGGCGGCTTCTCGCGACGCCTCATCTGGGCCAACTGGTGTTCGCCGGAAAGTGGTTGCTGAGAACGGAAAGGTTCTTATCGTGGACTCTCTTGGCGATGTCTACTTGGAAGAGCAGGACGAGGAAGGCGTTATGAATGAGTACCTTCTCGACGTATGTATTGCCACAATCATCCCATCTCGGTGCAGTTATGAATTTTTGATGGGTTTAACAAACTTCTAACGATACAACCAACGACAGCCCACCGAACTAGCTCAGCCCACCTTCAAGGACACTGCTGTTGTTCGGCTGCCCCTTCACATCTTCAACGTGACTCTCGGCCGATTCATTGCCAAGCCAGACAACGTCGAAATCGAGCTGGAGGGGTCGGAAACCGAGGAAGACACCACCATGGCTCAGAAAGAGCCCAGCGACTCGGATTTCGAGCTCCTCGACAAGAGCACCGACTCTCTCGACAAGGCCAAGTCATCGGGCTTGGAAAAGAGCGGCAAGTCGAGCAAGCGCAAGAACAAGAAGAGGTAAACGGACAAACAAGGCCCCATTATCTCGACATCTAGAAGGGTATGATGGGCAAATACGGTGCATTATTCGCGGAGATGGAATTTTTATCAGTGGGTGACGTTTTGGACACGATGTATAAATGGCGTTGGGGAATAGAGGTCCGATGAGGCGAGTGCAAGTGGAGTCGCAAGCTTCGATTGAGCCGCGCTCAATAGAAAGAAGTTGGCCTTGCCTTTTACCTACCTGCCTAGCTAGGTCACAAGGTGGTCTGAGGCAGTGAGTACATAGTTGCATAGCTATATTGGTATGGCAGACGGAGAATGAACCATTTTAAAAATAAAACATGAGGTGTCGCGGACGCATGATGCCTGGACCTTCAACTACCCACTGTAGCTCCCATTTGATGGCGTGAGGTAGGTACCTTCGGAGTACCTCAAGATATCTCGCGCGACATAGGTATCAAAGCTTTCTGAGAGCTCGACTTGCTGCACCATACCTCTCACTCATCTCTGACGCGATGTACAGTACCTATCGGGTTTTGCCAACGTTTCTAAGCACTGTCGCTTATACATGAGCGCGCCATCGTTGCTTGGCTATACCTACGGAGAAGCAAGACATACATATATCGCCTTGCAGTAAGTACAGCTCATATGTCGCGAAGAACTGCAGTCAAACGCCACGCCGATTTGCACGGCTCGACGTTTGCTTCTTCCGTTGGTCACAATGCGAACCACGTGCGCGGTCCGGATATCGTCTAGCCTCGGCAGAGTTGGCACCAAGCCTGAGCAGGAAAAACCAGGGGACAATCAGGGGGCGATGAAGCGCGATAGGTCAAGTTCCACTTCCAACTTCCACGGGGGGGTGGATACGTACATTGTGTACTGATTAGGTGCTGACTGTACTCCGTACGTACATACACATGTATGATGTACATTACCTATCTGGAGATATTGGTGAAGGAGATTTGTCGGGAACAATGTGTGTCTGGAAACTCTCTCTGGGTTGACACAATTTGACAGGGGACTCAGGGCTCAGAATCAGGGGTGGCCACTGGGCATCGTCACCGCACAATTGCTGGCCAGTAGAACGTCGCGATCACGCGCCTTTGGCCCGGCGCTTGGCATAGTGGCCCGCAGAAAGCCGTCGCGGCCCAGTCCCGACTCCCCAATCGTCCTCGAACGGGAATTCGGGAGTCGGGAGGGAAGCTTTGAAAGAGGTGAAGGGGGCTGGTAGATGATCTGTGACGTGGAAGAGTAACCTACTCAGGAGGTTTTCTTGCTAGGTTGCTGTTGTCCCAACGAGACTTCCAAGTCTTTCTTGAGCTTCTAGTGGCGCAAATCTATTTGTCTCTGTTACATCCGCCCTTGTTTTTGGAAAATACCGTAGGTACTCTGTAAACTGAGTATCTCCCATGGGGCTACCCACCCCTGTTTCTAGCGACGCCATTCGTCCCCCCACTAAACTACTGCACTAGTGCCAGCCCCTCGACAGGGATGAGGAGGCTTGTGTGTGGGGGGGCGAATGGCGTCGCTAGAAACAGGGGTGGGTAGCCCCATGGGAGATACTCAGTTTACAGAGTACCTACGGTATCTTCTTTCTCGCTCTTGTTCTTGTTGCAACCGTGTTGTGCGGCCCGATCCTGCAACAGGTACCGTACCAATATCCCCGCCTCGCAACGCCGCGAGGGAATCTCGACAGCTGGCTTGGCTTGGCTTGGCTTACGAACTTTTCACTACGAAAACGACTCTAAATCTAGCTGCTGCGATATCCAGTAACTTGTCTTGGACTCCCGTACAGTTTGCTTTTCGCTGGTCGAGGCAAATTTTGTGTGCGTGTGTCACCGGTCCCCGGAGTATTCGTCTGAAGGTGGCTTTACGATTCTTGGAGGATCCCTTCCGATCACGGGCGTCTTGAGCCGCGGGGCTTTTGTGCGTCGCCCTAGCTGTCTAGAAAAGGAAGGAGAAGTACGAAGAGGTGCGAAAGGGTCACGAGAGGTGATAATAGACCACAAGAGGTGACAGGAGGTCACTGGAGGGATCAACTGGCTCGGAGCTCACCTGTCATCCCAAAACCATCTGCTACGATAGCCAGGCTCACGACTCACCGACGCACCACATCACAGTTGCGGGACATGGAGCGAAGTCGCGGTGTACCCGACCAGGAGATGTTCCTGAGTAGACCAGCTCCGGAACACTATGGACATAATCCAACGATCGAACCGCTGCGCGTCTTTAAACCAACAAGCCCTGAACCTGCTGGTCGAAGCTCCGCCTCACCTTTCAACAGGCCAACATTTCCTCTTCCACCGGGTGCCTCGAGCTCCGCGGCGCCGTTACCTTTTCCCGACGATGACGATGTGCGCATAACAACGACGCGGCCAAGGCCATACGGATCAGTTTACAATGATACAGCGCCTCGACTGGATACGAGTCCCACTGAGAGGCGGCCTGGCTTGGCGGAGAGAAGAGGTGCTCCTACCAAGATCCTTCATCCGTCATTGACTTCCGATGCCGACCAAGGACTATTCGCGCGGCCCTTGAGGGAGCCAAGCCGCCCAAACCCTGCCGTCACGGATTACCCCAGTTACCAACAGAAATACTATCCGACTCCTGTTGGGACTTCGATCGCTGCTCCTGCGTCAATCAATACATCCTCAGCAGTATCATCTACAGGCTCGTCTTCGTTGCAACCCCTTAATGGCGACGAGTCGGCCCTGGGCGACCAGCGAGTGAATCGGTTCGCGTCCATTTCCTCCAACTTCACTACGCGAGCGAGTCGCGGCTCTCCTCCACCCCCCGAAACCCCCGTCGTCGAACCGGGAATAGCTCCGGGCGATGGCATAGAAGCCCGATATGCTGCCTCTGGCATCTCCGGAACGGCGACTCTCACCAGCTTGCAGGCACACCAAGTACACAATGCCGCTGCGGCCCAGAGAATGGCGCAGTATGGCACCCACCGTCCTCCTCAACGGCCATGGACGCCGACAGAGACGCCTGATCAGGCTCCTTCTGGACCGCCTACCGTGTACCAGGGCGCGAACGTGATATCGAGCCCTGAGCCGCGTTTCGGGGCCGTATCTGCTCCTCCTCAGCCGACTCACCCTCCGGGACAGAACCTCAATGTCGGTCTCCAGGGCTCGCAGCGCCCGGCCGATCCAAATTCTGACGCTCAGGTGGGCGTATTGGAGCAGGACTTCCAACGCTTGGGCACAAAGACGCCGCCGCCGGCCTATTCATATGTCAACAAGAATGGTTCTGCGGCTTATCCCAAGCAAGAGCAGCGACTCCAGCAAGGCGCGGCGGGTACCTCAACGGCAGCAACAGATGTGCGACCCCAGACGAGTCCGCCCACCGCGGCGGCTACAGCGGCTGTTCCAGTATCATCATCGCTGCCTTCCAAAGCTGCGACTGTGACGCCAGCAGCAGGTTTGACTTCACCGGCCCTGCTACATCCAGGACACCCTGCTTTTGCCAACGACCCCAGACCAGAATCAACAAACGGTCAGCCTATCTCTCAAACTGCCGTTGCGCCAAGCATAGCTCCCCAGACTCAAACCCCAGCATCTCCTCCTCCGCTGCCAGAGGGCTGGATAGCTCATCTGGACCAGACTTCGGGACAGTACTACTACATCCATCTTGCCACGCAAGCCACACAATGGGAATTCCCCAAGGGTCCCAATCCGCTCCAGCACGAACAAGTCCCACTTTCACCCACGGCATCGACCTACGGAAACCCCTTGTCATCGCCCATGTACAAGCAGCCCATGGCATCGCCTATGTTTTCACCTCTTTCGCCAGGCTACGCTGAGAGCATCATGAGCGTTGCGTCCCAAACCCCCACCGCCGCTGGGTTTTCCGGGCCCCCTCTCGGCGCGGGCGTCGAAGTATACAGAATCCAACCCACCAACGGTGTCTACTTTGGCCCCTACCTCCGATATGTGAACATGGACCTGGAGAACGGTATTTGGATAGGAAGCGTCCTCATCGTCACTGACGGGCCTCAGCCTCCAACTATTCACATCCACCCCAGCACAGATCTCTCGCCTAACCCACGACAATTAGACCCACGGCCCATTTATACTCACCAAAGATGGACGTTCTACAAGTACGATATCGATCTTCCAATGAGTGACGCCGGTACAGAACGGTGGACATATGCAGTTACATCCCACATGGGCTGCACACGGTACGAGTTCGTCGTGGCAGGGCGCTACGAGACCGGATGGCGCTTCATCGCGCACTCAGGCAATGACTTTGCAGTCAGCACGTCGCAAAACGACAGAGCTCGTCTCGGGGGCGTGGGATTCATGTGGAAGGATGTGCTGCAGAAGAATGTCGATTGCGGGGGATTTCACGTCCAGCTTGGTCTGGGGGACCAGATCTACGGGGATAGGCTCTGGAGAGAAGTGCCTTTGCTGAAGCAGTGGTTGGCGATGAGCGGGCGGGAGAATAAGAAGAAGGTACAGTGGACGGCTCGACATGAGGAGGATGTGGCGCATGCGTATTTCCATTATTATACGAGTCATTTTGATCAGCCGTTTTTGAGGGAGGCTTTTGCGCAGATTCCTCATGTTTTGCAGATGAATGACC
Source organism: Claviceps aff. humidiphila group G2b (assembly GCA_018360325.1). NCBI lineage: Eukaryota > Fungi > Ascomycota > Sordariomycetes > Hypocreales > Clavicipitaceae > Claviceps > Claviceps aff. humidiphila group G2b. The sequence continues at coordinate 18,517 of SRQG01000058.1, forward strand.
ATGACATGTAAGTCTTTCAAACCCCTTTTCTTCTCACTCCTAGTTTAGAATCTCTAATAAGGTGGTTTGTTTCCCTTCGTTCTGTTTCACTACAATGCTGCTTCTTTACTACACGAGGTCCTAAAACTAACTCTGTGTGCCCGTTCAGCTTTGATGGATATGGCTCATACCCCGACTACATGCAAGCGTCTGCAATTTTCCGAAACATCGGACGGATCGCCACAGAAATGTATCTCCTATTCCAGCATCACACGACTCTAGAACTGATGCGCCACGTCAGTACCGACCGCGATATCTTCACCATCACAGGCACCGGCTGGCACTTTATCAAGTACCTAGGACCCGCCATCGCAGTCGTCGGCCCAGACTGTCGCTCTGAGCGGACGCAAGCGCGCGTCATGGCTGGGCCAACGTACCAAGGCATCTTTCCCAAAGTGGCGACCCTGCCACCGAGCGTGCAACACGTGCTCTGGATGGTCTCAGTGCCGCTTGTGTACCCTCGCCTGGACGCCGTCGAGAGCCTGGCCAATACCGTCGCGGTGGGCAAGAAGGCTGTCAACACGACGTATAACATCCTAGGAAAGGTCACGAGCTCGATGGCAGGTGTCGTCGGCGGCAAGGAAGCCGTCGCTATGGGCTTTTCTCATGTGAAGAAGGCGGTCGGCAAGGGGGGCTTGATGGGGAATGTGCTGAACCAGTTTGGGGAGCTGGATATCCAGGAGGTGTTGAAGGACATGTGGACGCATGAGTCCAAGGATCTGGAGAGGACGTATCTTGTGCGTACCCTGCAGGGAATTGCGCAGCAAAAGGGGATTCGGATGACGTTTTTATCGGGCGGTAAGTGGATTCCCTGCATCGTCTAAACACCCATGGAGAAAAAAACGAAAAGAAACGAAGAGAAAACGAGGGGAGAGAAGGAAATGAACGGGGAACGAGGAAATGAAGGAAGTGACATTGCTAACTGCCTCTCACAGACGTCGTAGCCTCGGGCGCCGGCCTCTTCCACGACCCAACCCACCCCAACGACCACAAAACCATGTACCAGATCGTGTCTTCGCCCATCGTCAGCGCCCCTCAAGGAGGCTACATCCTCAAGCTCCTCCACAACCAAAAGACGCTCTACGTGCCTCAGAACGGCAAACGATCCACGCACGAAGTCTCAGACACAAAGGAGGACATGATGGAGATTTTCCACTCCGATGCCAGTGGTGCGACCCGCGAATTGAAGAAGCTCATGGGCCGGAGAAACTACGTCGCTGTGGTGGCGTATGACCGGGAAGGGGCGGCTCTGAACCAGCAATCTGCCCCTTTTAGTTCCCATTCGAGCATCAGCAGTAGTGGTGTCAGCCAGCACGGTAGTATTAATGGCAGCATACATGGCAGTCAGCATGGTAGTCAACACGGTAGCCAGCATGGCAGCCAGAATGGGCTGTCGAAGATTAGTCTCGCGGTGGACTTTGTTGTGCAGGGAGATGGGGCGTATACTGCGACGACGAAGTACGGGCCAGTTATCATACCTCATCTTGAGTACGGGAGATAGATTCTTGGGTTTTTGCAGGAGTAGATGGTTAGTCTGGGAGGGTGGAGTTGTACCTGCTGTGCAGTGTGCGAGTTACACTTACAATGGCCTTGCGCAAATGGATTACATTGGACAGATGGCGATTTATGACGAGAGGGAGTCCGAGAGGCGACTCTATAATCTAGAGAGTGTGGGGCATTGGGCGTATAGCGTACATGATGAGAAGGGAATCTCTTGCATCTTTGATAGACTTAGAGAGTCTGCTTATCTTGATACATCATACAACTAGAGCGAGTATATGATGTGAAGGTCGTTTCACGGCTTCATGGCTCGATAATGTTAGGGAAAGACTAGAGTCTGTTGAGTTTTTTTCTTATTCCTTTTTATTACTTCTACTTATTTTCTTTCTGATGAATAGCGATATAATGACGAGCAAGTTGAAGTTTTGGACAGTTTGATTGAATGTAAGGACATTGTGATAAGCCAGAGTACATACGTCAGCGGTGCATGATAAGCAGATCTCATTGAAACGTGCGCTGAGAGCATCCGCACGGAGCATTAGCAGTTCATGTCCTGCGCTTGGAAGAGCTCCCATTATCCATTATAAACGTAGATACAGTACCAGTTACCTTTACGGAGTACTGTATGCTGCAATGCGACGTCACCTGACAGTCTGACATCGTCGTCGCAACGACGACTTGTGTTCACCCATCGCCCGCCGGATACTCCCGAATAGAGGACTTTGCAATACCTGTGCGAGTTCGTCAGACATGTTTTGGTGTGGCTGGCGTTCGACCGCGAGGGTGATGGGGGCATTATTGTTCGAAGGTCTGATTGAGGGGAAGGACGAGGAAGGTCTACACTAGGCCGAACGCCGCCGACGCGTGATGGATTGAAGGTACTATCATCTCTGTTCCCTTCCTGGTACCCTATGTCGTCCAGCTTATATGCACTGATGCAGCTGACACTGGCAAGATGAACGGCAAGCGGCGTGTCCCTGACATTGTTACGTTCCGTTATTCGCCTCGACCATTCTTCATGCGAATCGGGCATCGCAGCCTCATGAGCTCGGGAGCGACTTCCAAGTGCTTCTCACGGAGGCAGGATCGAATAGGTCATGCTCAAGGAGGGATGGAAGTGCGGCTTGTCCACACGAGAATGTCGACTTGTCAAAAATCACGAACAGGGCGGTGCGGGGGCTACGGTCTACCACATGCGGGAGAGAAAGCAGAACACGCATCAAGAGTTGATAAAAGAGTTTTGGTGTGGTGTTTCTATCGCAACGGAGACGTAGTTGAGATGGTTTGCTTCGAGCTTGTTCGACTTGAAGTTCAAGTTATAGAGATGCGCACACATTCGAACATGCGAACAACTTTACGCACTCACTCACGAACAAGCATACAGGAACAAGCACACACGAACAGGCGCACACATACTTCGATAACACATATACATAACGACTTACTTATACCTATATATATCATCTTATCCGCCGGGCAATGAGCATCTTAACCTCATGTCAAAACACATACACAAGAGAGCAAGTCACGACCTCGAGATACATATATCAATCGAGATACGCTCTATTATCATACATACCGTCCAAAACACGACACAAGAAAAGAGAAGCCTATCAGAATGGCAGATCGCGAAGCTCAAAGCAATCTCGTGCAAAATGCTCCCGAGGGAGCCTGCATTGAAGACGCTGAAGAGGCCAAGGCGTTCTTGAGACAATACCTATGCCCTGGAGTACACCCGAGACTCATGGACGAAGCGAGTCCGGCAATGTGCATGGCCACACAAGCCTTTTATGAGGCAGCTGAATGGTGCAGGAAGAATGAGGAGGACGCCCGGCGTGAGGGCCTGCCTACTGGCGACATACATTATGTCGCTTTGCAGCCTCCCGACGAGGCGGCATTTCACGCCATGTGGTTGCCGACGAACCGCCCTCGAAATGCGCCGACGAAGACCACTCTCGAGAAGGTTCGGGACTTCCTGGATCGCCGACAGCGCCAACGGCTAGAGCTTCTGGCGGCGAATTTTAGTATGGAAGCCATTCGGTGCCATTTTGAGTACCTGACATATGAACTGTGTGCAAGCTTTTTTCCGCTGGATTTCACCTGGGCGCAGTGGATTCAGCTTCTGCATGACTTCCCCAAAGAAGACTGTCACCACATTTGCCTCGCGGAACGAGGATATTGGAGAGTCAACTACCCAGGGGGAGGGGGAGGGGGTGGGGGAGGGCGTAGATGGTAGATCGTGGAAGTATCGGACGGACAAGAGGCCATTCGTCACGATTACGTGATACTTTCCGCTGGGGGTTATGTAAGAGGTCAGGTCAGGCCTCTCCATAGCTATGTATATCGATGAGCTAGAAAGCAAAATATCGTCATTCATCGCACTATGTACCCATGTTGTGTCGCAGTTGTGATGTAGGCATGATGATGTAATGTCCAGACGAAACGAGAACGGGGCAAATTGTACCGGCAGAACTTTGGATTGATCCCATCTCACTCTTATTGATCGCCATGAGCGAGGACTGCAAACTAACGAGAGAGAAAAAGGAGAGAAAAGACTGCGAGTCTCTGCTGATTGTGAAATTTGTGAGTCGTGGACTCGTGACCCCATACGGCCGGTCGCTCTGATTGGCCAACTCAGAGCGAGTGCGATAACGAACGTGATGGTGGAAGAGGTAGGTATGTACATTAGGTAAGTACTCCGTATGTACCTATGCCCAATGCACCCATTGAACAAGGCAGGCCAGGACGCTCTCCCTCAACGGCTTTCCCTCAACCTTCCGAGGGTTTGCGCTGGGAGCATCCGCATATGGCATTGATGGTCCATGTGTTTGCACAGGGAAGAGGCTCCCAAGCCATCTGTCCGCAGACGCACACATACGTCACTGACAGCCGGCGACGACGCCGGCGACGACAAGAAGAACGAAGGGGTAATATATCCGTTCGGCTATCGACCCCCCCTCGACCTCTTTCTTCCTGGAGGCGAACAGACGACTCAGGAAATACTTGGACGAGTGAGATACCGATGTTTTGATATGGCTGAAATGCGACCGCATGGGCGATGCGTGCGGTGGTGCGCAGGAGCCTACTTAGGAGGTGAGGAAAAAGGTCTAAAAGATCTAGAACATGATGATAAAAAAGCTGTTTTCTCTGATTCCTTCAAAATGCTCCCATGCCTCCTGGTTTTCACGTGGCTGACACTACAGTAGCAAGATGAACGGCGAAGGATGTATCTCTGGCGTTACGTTCAGTCCCTCAACCTTCCTCTGTTTGATTCGAACATGGCGCAACAGTATCTTGTTTCTGTAGCCTCATGAACTTGAGAATGTTTTCCAATTGCTTTTCATGTCCTTCTCACGCTAGCAGGACCGAACGGCCCATGCGTAAGTGGTTGATTTGGGAGTGCGGTTCGTCCGCACGATAATGTCAAGAGTCACGAACAGGGTGGTGCTCGGCCTACGGTTCGCCATATACGGGCGAGGAGGCAAAAGGCGCATCAAGAGTTGACAATAGAGAGTTGGTTTTGACAATGTGGCGGAGACGTAGCCTGGTTCATCTGCCTGTTTCGATTGAACGTCGAAGTATAGAGATGCGCGCACGTTCAAAAACAGGCGAACAAATACGCACTCTTTCACGAACAGACGCACACGCAATTACATACAGACTTACACGTATATATATCACCTCATCCGCCGGCATGGCAGACCTCGACAGTCAAAAGAGAGCAAGTCACGACATCAAATAAATACAACGATCCAGCTACGATCCAGCTACGATCCTGTGCGCTTGACCGACCTCGACAAACCACAGAGATAAAGTCCTCCTCTAGAGGAAACCTGCGATCGCATCATAACGCAAAGGGCAGGAACAAAACACTGGCCTTTCACGGAAATTATACACAATCACATACGAGACAAATCGAAGCCTACCAGAATGTCAGCCCGCCCAAGTCGAAGCTATCCTTGGCCTGTCGAGGGAGCCAATTTTGAAGACTCTGAAGAGGCCAACCCGTCGCAGATGAACATGATCCCTGAGTACGTTCCCGACTACGTAAGTCTGGAGGCGTGCTCTGTATGTGAGGCGGCCACTGGCGAAGATCATTCCATGGCTTTGCAAAGCCCCCATGAGGCGGCCTTTCAAGCCATGGGCACGGCAATGAACGAATTCTCGGATAATGCAATTGGACTTCCTGATGAAATCAACCAGTTTTGGAGAGGCACGTTCCTTGAGGACCCCTCGATGACCATCGAAGGAACGATTCCGGAGATGATCCCGGCCATGCAAAGCCCCCATGAGGCGGATTTCCAAGCCATGGGCACGGCAATGAACGAATTCTCGGATAATGCAATTGGAGTCCCTGATGAAGTCAACCAGTTTTGGAGAGGCACGTTCCTTGAGAATCCCTCGATGACCATCGAAGAAACGGTTCCGGAGAATAATGCAATTGGAGTCCCTGATGAATTCAACCAGTTTTGGAGAGGCACGTTCCTTGAGAATCCACCAATGACCATCGAAGAAAGGATTCCGGAGATGAGCCCGGCCATGCAAAGCCCCTCTGAGGCGGCCTCTGACGCCACGAGCATGACGATGAACAACTCCATTGACGCTGAAGTGACGACCACGAATAGCACTTTCGAGAGGGTTTGGGAGCTCATGGAACGCCGGCGGCAACAGCGGCGGGAGCGTGTGGTGGCGGGCATTGCAGAAGAAGACTGGAATTTGGATCGCCTGGCAGATGTATTCCCGACGCGTTTCACCGATGAGCAGTGGGTTCAGCTCCTGACTGAATTCTCCGCTGAGGAATGCCAGAGACTTTATGTGCTGGAATGGGCATATAAGCGGGCCATTGACTCTGGGGGCCAGACTGCCAGTGTGCCGTGAATATCAGCTGGTAATACTGCCGGCATTGAAGTACGGACAAGGGGCCTCGACTTATCCGTTGATTCGTTCATTCATCCATCCTTTCATCCATCAAGACAACGATTTGCAGCAGTCCTGGCAGATTGGACTCAACTGTTGCTACGAGCGCTCATCTTTGATCAGAAACCGAGCCGATTTTTTGGTCTTGTACCGCGGTTCATGATCTGGTCCAGACGATACGAGACAGGGTAAACTGTTACTCCGTATGAAACATTCAGCAGGTACACGAAAGCTATAGGGCAGGTATAGAGTATGTCGAACTCTAGATGCACCACAGGGATGCCTCCGACCATTTTTGCCACGCGCACTTTTTAGATTGACTATTGAGTTACAGCAATAATTAGGTAGTAAGATTATTTAGTCAATTGTGATGAGCGTCAGTTCTGTGATGGCTCACTTGACAACAAAGTGATATCACACGCCACAGACAAGTTAGCAGCGATGAATTGAATTGTTCACAGAATGCTTTTTTGGCGCTATGAAAGATGAGGGTCTGTTCAGCCATGCGAATGCCGAGTCTCTGGCTTGCGTCCGTACACAATGTGCACCATCATATAGCTATGGACCTTGGGGTTTCGGATAGCCTTACGAATAGTCGCGAGCCACACATGGTACTCATCTTCTGGCTTTTTCACACTTTGCCAAAACATCTGGGTGTAACCTGATAAGCAAAGGTGAGGCATATATGATATGATCGTTCGTAAGTGGAGGTATGAGCAAGCCAAGTTACCATCTCACCAAAAGGCAAAAATGCTACATAATTAAGGCCTTAGATAAGCAAATGCCTTCGGAGTACATACACCATATTTGAGGCACCGCGATTCTTGATATGCATATTATGTATTGGCCTTTTCGCGTTGTACTGATTCGGAACCCCTGAGCCGACCTCCACGCAAGATTCTGGTTTCCGGAACTGAACGGGTCAATCTCCCTTCCACCAGGATAGGTAGCTTTCTCCTTGAAAGTTGAGCCTCTCGGCGCACCTGCACGGGTTCATGATGTCTGTGCGGGGATCAAGCCTTACCTAATGTTCGCCACCTAACAGGTTTCTGTCATAGCAGGTACGGAAAAGAACAAACAGCATGATGCGCTTGTGTTCATGCATCGCACCTCTGGTTTCCTGCTCTCTGCGGACAGGGGACTTTACAAACATTTGATTCTTGAACGAGCGCGTTGCAGAAGTTTTGATGTGCCTGGCTTCGCGAACGGAAAGCTGATGCATCATGTGAGTGATTCTTTCGATTGCGCGGGAGCTGTTCAAGGGGGGAAGACTCAAGTGAAAGGTTTATAACAGACCAGATACATGCCGATACAAGTGTTGTCCTCTGATCCTTTCTATTTGCCTCCTGCCTCCCGGTTCTTACGCGGCGAGAACCGCCGAGAAGCACCAATGTGAACGCTGTGCAGTGGAGCAAGCGTAGTTTGTATCTGCAGCTTTGTTAACTTGGTGATGCAACATTTCCCAAATGATTTTCACGCCAGCAGGATCGGATGACCCGTGGTGAAGGGAGCGTTGGAGAGCGTTCCCTCTGCACGAGAACTTCCAAAGTCACGAACCCGGCAGTGATGATGAGCCGCAGCATACGGAAGAGGCGGCAAAACAAATACCAGGTTGACATCAGAACTTTGAGGTCGTGGTCCTGAACCGTGAACGCGACGGAAACGTAGGCTGGATGGTTTGGTTGTTCGGATCAGAGGTCCAAGGTGTAGATGTGCACACGTTCGAACATGCAAACCGATGAGCACTTACATATGAACAGGCACACTTAAACTTACACACATCACACATAATCATTCAAACTAACACATAAATCATCCCCTCTGCCCCCATTCTTGACGTCTGGTCAAAAGGCCCCGAAAAAAAAAGACAGTTCACAAAAACTCACATCTCGCCACTTGCTTAACGCGCATCAACTTGCAATCACAGTCGAGGACGCAAATCAGGGACCAGAACGACCGCGCCCACATAAATAACATGCAGTACAAACTACAACACGAAGCAGGGCCTATCAGAATGCCAATTCGCTCCCGACAAAGCCGTCCCGTGAGTGATCCTGCCCTTGCAACCAGCGCACGAGATCTTGGAGAAAGATACCATTCGAGCTCGCTGCACGAGGCGGGTTTTGAGGCGGCGGCCCAGGGGGAGGTTCAACCGCAACTGCAGGTGCAGGTGCAGAGTCAGCCTTTCGGCGGCATGTTCACAGAGACGGACACCCCCTTGAAAGATGTAGACAAGGGCGAGGAGGCGCCCTTTTTGGTGACAAAGGCGACGATGAAGGCCGCTCACGAGAAGGTTCAGAGTTATCTGGACCGCCAGCAGAGATATTGGGAGTTGGAGGCGGCGGGCGACGATCATTTTGCCAGCATCTGGACTCAGGAAGAGCGCCTGGAGACGGCGGACGACGATCATGTAGCTAGCATCGGGTCTCAGGAAGAGCTGCCAGAAGAAGTGTGGGAGGCACACATCATGCCTCTCAACCCAACAGTGTGTTTAAGGGACTTGGAGTTAAAAAAATCCTCGAGCTCGTCACAAGGTCAGATTGACCGCAGATATTGGCTGCAGGAACCCAGGGGCCCATGCACTCAGAGGCAAGCCTAAGTGTCTTTTCCTTGTACATACGTAAAAGCAAGGACTTAGACCTTGCAACAGAAGATATCAGTCCAGGTCTTGCACATTTCATCAGATTCCACAGGGTTATATCGCATATGTACGTACGTGGCGAGTCTGACAGTATGTACCACGCTATGCCATACTACATTAGGTAGTATAGGTACCTAAGGTACTGCGCGATGGATAGAAGTGTCTCATTCCGTTGTGCGCGTTCGCTCGTTGCTCTGGTGAGTCTTGTCATAATCCGAGGGCGCTCGCTTTGCACGCGGGTGCGGCTTCTCGGAGTACTTCCGACCTTTCTGCGAGGGGCGGTCTCTTGGGAAGGAGTGGCCCGTGTCTTCTGTCGGTGTCATTTGTCTGTATTATCCTCTCAGGCCACGGAGCTAGCCAAGTGCGTCGGCCGAATCTAAGAGTGAATAGGGAAGGGGCTTGAGGGGCCAAACCGTTTTATCCTGTCATCAAGGATCGTAGCTCATCACATGCGATCCCACCTGACTTGAAACGCCGACGATATTCTGTGTTGTGCGGCACCAACAATACATTATACGTTCATGCCGAACCCAACCAAGAAACCAGATTAAAACCCCGAAAAGGGAAAAATGTTATAAGTCAATCAGTAAACTACACAACAACTCTGTCCCAACCGAGTACATATCCATCAGTGCTGAGAAATATTATACAGATATACACAAGGCCAGAAATGATATTACCAGGCATTATTTCCTAAGGCATCCTCCTTCGTAATTAAATTTTTCCTATGATTAAACTCCTTTGCTATGAGATGCTTACAAAGCAGCGATGAAAGCGACGGCGGCAATCATCATGCCGGCGCCAACGCGTCCAGCACCAGCCGTCACGGGCACACTGCCAGTGGGGTAGGCACCAGGAGTGTAAGCACCAGTACCGCTCGCGGCAGGCACGGTGACGGGCTCGTAGCCAGGAGAACTACCACCAGGGGCGGAAGCACCAGGAGAGCTACCACCAGGGGCGGAAGCGCCAGGAGAGCTACCACCAGGGGCGGAAGCGCCAGGGGAGCTACCACCAGGGGCGGAAGCGCCAGGAGAGCTACCACCAGGGGCGGAAGCGCCAGGAGAGCTACCACCAGGGGCGGAAGCACCAGGAGAACTACCGCCAGGCGCATCAGTGTAGCCGGTAGCGGCAGGCATACTGGGCTGAGCGGCGGCAGGGACAGAAGGCTGGCCAGCTGCAGGAGCAGTGGGCTGCGCACCGGGAGCGGTGGGCTGAGCGACGACAGGAGCAGGAGGCTGAGGAGGAGCACCGGCGGCGGGGCGAGTAGGCATAGCGATCATGGGCACCGTCACAACGGCAGGAGGACCGGCGCTGGGACCAGAGTAAGCTACAGTGGTGTAGGGCACGTTGGTGATGCGAGGCGTGCCGGTGACGGTGATGATCTCAATGATGGGCTTGCAGCCAGTGGCGATGGCCGGGTTCTGGGGAATGTACTGTCCGCACATGCCCTGGAAGAAGGAAATGGCCTCAGAGATGACATTATCGTTCTCGCCGTGGGCGTAGATGCAGTTGAAGACGACGTTGACAAAGTCCTTGTTGGGGCAGTAGCAGGCGGCGTCCTTGTTGTCCTTGCACTTGGACTTGAGCTCCAAGAAGGTGTTGAGACATCTGGGGACAACTTGAGGGCAGGGAGGAGAAGGCTTGCCGCCGGGCGTGGTGGGCTGAGGCTTGTCACCAGTCTGGACGGTGCTCACAGCTCCAGGAACAGTAAGGTAGCTGGTCTCGGTAGAAGAGCAAGCGTGGCACTCAGCAGAGCTGACGCTGGTGACAAAGGTAGCGGGCCCAGAGGTCGACTGAGTGGACTGCACGTCGGTGGTACCAGGCTGAGTGTTGGTGCTGGTGCTGGCTCCAGGAGTGATGTCGGTGCTGTCGGTGCTGGCTCCGGGCATGCTGGAAGTGCCAGCAGTGGCCGCAGAGGAGGTGACTCCGGGATAGCTGGGAGTAGTCTCCTGGCCGGGGGAGGTGGTGGCAGAGGTGGCAGAAGAGGTGGTGACTCCGGGGGTGGTCTCCATGTCGGGAGTGGTAGGAGTGGTGGTCACACCGGGAATGCTGCCGGTAGACGAGAAACCAGAAGCAGTCAAAGTGCCGGGGATGGAGACCTGGCCAGGGGGAGGCGGGGAGCCACCGCTGCCGCAGTGCCATGAGATCTTGTGGCAAGAGATCTTGCAGGTGTTCTTGCTCGTCGAAGGCTGAGGGGGGTAAACGATCTTCACCTTCTTGGCACCACCGCACTGGTTGTTGACAATGGTAGAGCCACCCTTCTTGCAGTCGGCAGAGTGCTTGCAAACGCTGCCATCCTGCATGTCGTAGTGGAACTCCAAGCGGACGTCAAACTCAGTAGACAGGTCGATGCTGCCAATAGAGAAAGCATCGACACCGGCGTGGGCACCGAGACCAATGTCGAGAGCGCCGTGCAAGGGGCAGAGACCGGAAATGATCTTGGCAATGTTGCCAAAGGTGCGGCCCTGAAGCTTACCGCGGGTGGAAGCCTCGCAGTTCCAGCCGCCACCGAATTGGAAGCCAAGGTACTTGTCAAAGCTGCCGGTTGGGAGATCTTTGAAGTCCCAGCCCTTCTCCTGCTCCGGGGTACACTGGTTGTCGACATTGTGCGGCGTGTTGAACGATGGGGCGTGGGTGAAGCCGGAGTCGAAGTCAAAAGAAGCGCCACCGTTCATGTCGAGACCTCCACCGAGACCTCCACCGAGGCTGCCTCCGGCATGAGCATCGACGTTAGCGCCAGCATGGAGGCCGGCACCGAGGTTACCGCCGAGAAGACCATTGAGTAGGCCGAAAGTAGCAGCAGCTTGCTGAGCGCCAGCAGCGGCGATCGCAAAGGAAAGAGTGTTGTGCTTCATCTTGAGAAGCGTGATTAAAGTAGATAGTGAGTGTGTGTGCGCGCGTTGGACGTGATGTCAGAAACCAGTTGTGAGATCAGATCTAAGGCGAGCGGACGCGTCAAAGGAAACGAATGACTTTGTGGGCGTCGTAAAAGAATGTGAAAAAGATTGCAATGTTTCCCAAATGGGAACTGGGAGCAAAGGAAAGAAGATACTGAACAAAAAAGGATACGGAATAAGAAGAAACAGAAACATCCATGGTGGGAGATCATGGCATATATACGTCCCGGGCCATGAGTGCAGTGCGCCATTCTGTGTTAGCCCACTCCCGAATGTTCGATGCATCCATCGTCTCCAGAAGTCTTGCTTAGGCCACTCTACAAACTCTTGTTTTGGCTTTGGCCACCAGTGGCGCATCTTTTCGGGACTCTCTCTCGCGTTGGCAATCCCAATCCGACGACAAATCGCACGCCCTCCCGACAGCCCATGTCCACGAATGGGCTAGCCAGCAACAGTGGAAATCGAGGTACGGACCATGATGGGCGCGGGTATTCGCTACCTATGCGAGAGGCTCACAGGGCGCACGGCGACGCCGTTGAGCGACAGGTTTGGAGGAAAACGGTGGTGAAGGTCAAAGATGCGCTGGCTTGCCCGTCTAAGCCCAGTAAAGCAAGCGTTGTTAGTCCACGCCTCGGGCCCCATGGCGCTGCTCACTGGTGCGACAAGACAGAGGCGGAAAGGCGGCCTGAGCTGAGGAACAGATGTCGAGGATCGTGGACGGGAATGGGGAACGGAGAGGTGAAGAGTGGAGTAGTGGAGGTTGAGAGTTGGTAGAATCGGTGTCCCGGCTTTGTCAGCCGGCTTTGGTGTTGGTTTTGAGACAACCCCGTTTTCCCTTCGCCACGTTGCACGACCAAGTCTGCGTAGCGGCGGAGTAATAAGTGGGGCGAGCCTACAAAAGTTAAAACCCTTCTCATGAAAAATAAAAAATTAAGCTATCTTCACGCTTGTATGCAATTATTGATCCAGCAACACGTACGCAATGGACACACCCTATCTCGATTCCCACCTGGATGGCCTCTCCTACCACACCGAATTCGAGGAAAACGGTACTACCGGTAATTCCGCACAGCCGACTTCCAGCGAATGCATATGGATAGGTATGTTGCACACCCCCGATAATTCGAGAAGTCCACGATGAGGGGGAGCGCCATCATTGAGGTCCGTCGGCCGCCGCGGAATACGCCCAGAATCTTCTGAACAATCCAGACCACTTTTCCAAGATAGCATGCGAGTCACAAAGAGTCATTTTTACCGCCTTGTCGACTGGTCACGATGATACAAGGGTGACAATCAACACTGGACTTGTGAGCAGAAGGTGATGGCCCTTCTCTACACCATGGGCTTTGGCGAGACTCAAAGCAATGCGGCACATTGTTATAGTATGAGCCAACGACCCGCGGGCCGTACATTTCATGAAGTCCTCCGCCTCATGGTTAAGCTACCTAACATGTAGCCTTCGTTCAAATGCCTGGAGATACCTACGTCTCTGTTGAAAATAGTGCCAACGACAAGTACTCATCCTTCAAGCGCAATCGACGGGACACATATCGCAGCAAGTTTGCCTTCGTTCCAAAAACGCCGGTTCCGATCGCGAAAAGGTGTCATCTATATGCCACTGTTACCTCAGCTTCGTATACGTGCTAGCGGGCGCCAAGGGGTTTACTGGAGATGCATCCCTTATAGAATAGCCAGTACGAAGGACTTCAAGATTTTCCAAGGCCGCTCCTTTATCCCCGAGGCCGGTATTCCTATACACATATACGGCCCTCAGACTTTTGAAGCAGCGATAAGAAAACGGCACTTAGGAATCTTAAAGTCCTTGGTACTGGCTATTCGTACGAGTGATGCATCTCCAGTAGACCCCTCGGCGCCCGCTATGTGGCACGTATACGAAGCGGCAACCAGAGCTAACAGCGGCAAATAGATGCCTCCTACATACGCAAATACTCCTTATCACTTGCGGGAATACGCCGAATTGGGCCTGCGACCAAATCTGCATATAATCTAAGGCATTCCTCAATTCGTGTCATCGTGGAAAAAGCATTTGGCATGGTCAAAAGGCGCTAGAAAATCCTCCGATCAAGCGCTCCAGAGTACAATATTTTAAACCAAACACAAGGTATTATTGCGGCTGCAGTACTTCACAATTTCATCCTGACAGTTGGGCTTGAACCATGGGATTACATTGAACAGGAAACACTGAACAGAGGCCTTTTCAGCTTATGAGAAGCCTGTCCGGAAGGAATCATTGCTTCATTGGTACTAGCTGATGGGGTGATTGCGAAAGAATTGGGGGGCACCTTCGTGATGGCATTGCGCAGCCATTAGCTTCTCGCAAGCTGAAAAATGGCCCTCTTCCCATTCGGTGTAATTGCCTGGTTCAAGCCCATCCATCAGGATGAAGCTGTGAAGTGCTGTAGCTGCAGCAATACCTCGTGTCTGGTTGGGAACACTGTACTTAGGTGGGCTTGTTGAACTTTCCAGCGCCTTTTCACCATGCCAAATGCTTTCTCCACGATGAATCGGATTGACGAATTGAAACATATCTTAGATTACATACTTCGTCGGGAGTTTCCGGTCACAGGCCGAACTCGGCGTATTCCTGCAAACAATATCGAATATTTGCGTATGGGTATACGAGTATCATCGTAACTACCTATAAGGAGTAACACCTTTCAACTATGCTAAAATGATGGCACCATTTTTATGCACGATAACTCGCCCGTACACTCATATAGAATGTGAATAAACGCCACGAGGAGCTAGGGATGACTGGCCACTGTGGTGAATACGGCATACATGAAAAGTTCCGGGCTTGAAAGGATTGCGACAGGCGTTTGGGGTGAGATTGAAAAAGTCAAAGAGCTCGTTGATAGGATCGTTGATACAACGCCTCACCGTCTTAAAGCGGTGAGAGCCTCAAACGGTTGGCAAACGAATTACTGATCACGTCGTTCAATAACCCCGCTGAGACTGCAGAGATTGTACTGTACTCGATTATGCGTCATTAGCATGCAAAATGTGAGGATCACGCAGTTGGATATGATTTAAAATGGGCCCAATCTGGCGATCTGTTGTCTTTTTCTGTTTCGAATGCGACGGGAACATCGAGTCATTGCACTGGCGCACAAACGATAGTCCGACCTCCGATCCGATGAGTTCGTCACTTCTCACTTCTGTCAGTGCGGGGGAGGGTTCTCCCAAGCCTTGTACGCCGTCAGCCGACACGGGCTGTTCCCGCAACAGCGAGGAATAGAAGAACGTATGAGAATACTCAGCTTGCGTTCAGCCATCGCCCTCTTCAGGAGTCATTTGCGAGAGTGCGTTGCAAATGTTTTGGTTTGGCTGGCTTTGCGCCTGCAATGATGCGCGCAAACCTGCTTAGGAGATGAAAAAAAGGTCTGTAATAGACCAGAAAGATGATGAAACCAAACCTTTCATCTCTGTCTGTGCTCACCGGTCTCTCCGTGGCTGACGCTACATTAGCAAGTTGAACGGGAAAGGATGTGATCTTGACGTTTTACGTTCGGTTGTTTCCCAAGACCGTCCTTCAACGACTTGAACATGGCACAAGTACCTCTCTGTGTCCGCAGCCTTCTGAACCTGGAAACGGGTTCCAAATGCTTCTCACGCCCCGTCACAACCGGCAGAATCGAAGGATCCATGCTGAAACGGGGGGCTGGAGAGCGGTTCGTGCGCTCGAGACTACCAAGAGTAACGAGCAGAGCAGTGATGGGGCTACTGTAGCTACAGTCTACCACATGCGGGCGAGGATGCAAACAACGCACCAAGGGTTGACGGCAGACAGTTGACGTTGTCAATGCAACGAAGACGTAGCCTGAATGAGTTGCTTGTTCAAAGTGGATTTCGAAGTGTGGAAATGCGCCCACATTCGAACAGGCAAACCAATACGCACTTACACACGAACAGGCGCACACGGACTTCAACACATACACAATCACTTACAGACATACGCCTATGTACATCACCTCATCCGCCGGCATTGTTGCACTCATATTTACAAAAAAGAGCACGTCACGACTTCAAAATACATACGTCAATCTACATATGCTCCCGTGACTCCGCCTCTTCAAACCACAAAGATAGAGTTTCACTCTACGGAAAAAAAGTGCGATCACATTTACAAACGAAATCCGCAGAAATAAGATATGCGCGTTTCACAGAAACGATATACGGTTCAGGATAAGACACACAAGACAACAGCGCCATTCAGAACGTCATCCCGCCCAGGACAAGCCGCCCCGTGGGCGAACCTGTGGAGGAAGCCAATTCTGAACGCTCTGTCGAGAACAACTGGTTCTCTATGAAAGTCCCAATGGTCATATAACAGCCCAGTCCGTCGATTCGCCTGGCCGTGTAAGCCTTTATTGAGACGGCTGAACAGCGCGTGGCGGATGAGGGGGCTGCCTACTGGCCAATTGGCTATGCAAGCCCCCGATGAGGCGACCTTTAATGGCACGGATATTCCGATGAACGACTCCTCAAATGATGCTACTGTGGTTTCTGATGAAAACAATGGGTTAGGGACAAACGTGTTCCATGAGGAGCCCCCGATGACCATCGAAGAAACGATTCCGGAGAGGAGCCCGGCCATGCGGAGCCCCCATGAGGCGACCTTTCAAGGCATAGGCACGCCAATGAACGAATCCTCGAATGATGCAATTGGAGTCTCTGATGGAACCAACCAGTTTTGGAGAGGCACGTTCCTTGAGAATCCCCCGATGACCATCGAAGAAACGATTCCGGAGATGGGCCCGGCCATGCAAAGCCCCTCTGAGGCGGCCTCTGACGCCACGAGCATGGCGATGAACAACTCCATTGACGCTGAAGTGACGACTACAAATAGCACTTTCGAGAGGGTTTGGGAGCTTATGGGAGGACTTCTCCAGGGAAGATTGTCAGATACTTTTCCTCTTGGACTTCGACTATCATCGCAAGGCGCACTCTCAGGCTTCTTGAAGATTGATTCGGTTGCCAGTGTGTGTGTGTCGTGCGGTATTATTATAGCCTTGAAACAATGGTAGCATTGATGTACGTACGAGGGGTCCAGGGCCTCGACTCTTTCATCACCATAACGTACTTGCAAAGTTGCAAGTTGCCGCTGGAGATCAAGAGCCTCTACTATGTGTCAAACTGTCTCTACATAGCTATCTTGGTAGATCATAGATGAACTACAATTACATAAACGATTAATCTCACAACTCACTCTGCAACGAAGCACTCTTCTCTCACCACTGACCAGAAATGTCACATGTGAGCTGAGTATCATGTTTGTATTCGACCAACGTCCATTGTGTGCCGCGGCGCCGGTTTGTAGTGTAGTCCAGACGAATCTGGTGATTCGTGATACCCACTCACATGCACCAATATGTATGAAATCTTCAATCACAACGGGCAGGAAATGGACACTGGACAGTACTCTTGATCAATACAGATAGATTTTGCTATCAGTATCAAGGTTCTCTCTCCTATGTTCCCGTCTCCCCGTTCTGTGCGTACCAAGTTATGTTTGTCGGAGATGAAAAAAGTGAGCAGCAAGCAGCGTTCTCTGATGTTGTCACGTTGCATTCTTCCCTCGAGTCCTCGACCGTTGTCCATACGATAATTCCGATTTGAAATGGCGCAACACAGTGCTGAGTGGCGCAATCGTACTTTGTTCCCGGCAGCGTGATCAATTTGCAAACACTTGCCAGATTCCAAGTGCTTCTCGCGCCGTCAGGATCAGATGAATGTTCAACGTTGGTACAGGGGACGTGGGATTCGGGAATGCGCTTCCCTTGTACAAACCTTAAAAGTCACGAACCGTCGAACTAGGTAGCAGTCAGGGGGGAAAGGCAAAATATATATCAGGAGTTGAGGAGAACAGGGCAACGATGTTGTGAACGCGAAGCGAGTAGGCTTGATGGTTTACTTGCTCGCACCAGAGGTTCAAAATATAAAGTTGCGCGTACATTCGAACATACAAACTGAGGCACTATACACGAAGACACATGTCACACTCATACTTGAACACACACGTACACATATATGTATGTACATACAGACAGACTGACAGGTATATATATCATCCCATCTGCCCCCAATGTTGACCTCTAAATCTCTGATCCGAGCAGTCATAACTTACGAGAGAAAGAAAGCGATAACGATTCGCAAATACATACATCTGGCCTTTTCTTGTGCAAGTCGACGCAACACACTATAAAGGAAGGATCTCAACCCCTCAACTACAAGAAACGTGCAATCACATTACGAAACGCCAAGCAAAGCGCAGGAGTAGAACAACCGCGTTCTACATAAACATTCAGTCCAAACTACGACAAGAAAAAGGCCTGTCATAATGTCAGACCGCGCAAGACAAAGCTGTCCCGCGCTAGATCATGTTGGAGACTTGCTCGATCACGTTGTGACGGGCGAGGGCGTGCTTGATCATGTCGAGGGAGCCAATAATGAACTGTCTGATGAGAGGGATTGGCTTTGGACAAACATGCTCTCTGGAGATAACCCAGAGTACACCGAAGAAACGTCTGCAGTGGTTTGCCCGGCCCTACACGCCTTTTGTGAGGCGTTTGAACAGCGCGAGCGCAAGGCGAACGAAGAAGCTGCTACAGCTAGGCAGGGAGGTCTGCCTCCAGGCGAATCTCATAACATGGCTTTGCAACCCCCGCATGATACGGCTCTTCACGCCATGGGGCCGACAAACAATGACGCTGAAGAGGTGACGGCGGATACCATCACTGTAAACAAGTTTTGGTGGCTACTTCTGGCACGGGAAAGGTACTGGCACCGACAGGAGGAGACACCGGTGAACACTTTCGTCAAGGCTTGGCGACTTCTGGAGCGCCGACAGCAAATGGCGGAGGCAGGCATGGCAGAAATGTACTGGCTTGTAGAGCTCCTGCTACAGGAGGAGTTTGCGGGTATCTTTCCGACAAATTTTGCCCCTGAGCATTGGTATCAGCTTCTTCAGGCCGACTTCCACGAGGAGGATTGTAAAATACTTTTCCTCTTGGACTTCGACCGTGGTCGCCACTTGGACCCTCTTCAAGCTTGATTCGGTTGCCGGTGTGTCGTGCGGTGTGATTACAGCGTGGAAAACACTGTCGGCATTTTCTGTACGGACGAGATCGCAACTCATTCATGATCGCAACGTTCACGAGCCCCTGCAATCTGACATGCAAGGTAGATAACTTGGTAGATGAACTACATGAACGATTGATCTCACTCCGCTATAAGCACCCTGATTGTGTCCGCAGAAACATGAGGCGTGCATTTCTCTTCCAGCTCTCTGATGATATTTATTAATGTGAGAACTTGGCTACGATTGGCATTGATAATCCCAGAGAAGTATGTATGTATGTACAAGATTGTACGGCGGGAGACGTGTGTCCCGACTCCCGACCGAAAGAAAAACTTCAACGTATGTACCTAAGGTACTCCCATGTACCGAGATACATGTGCAGATTTGTACCGCGTCCAAATCGGGTAAGGCGTTGAGGCAGGTTCTCAAATCCTTGAGGCGTGTTGATCCGCGTTCAACAGCTCCCCCCGTCAAACCCGACAACATCGCCAAACGGCCAGACTGCCAAACTGCCAGATTTCCAGACTGACCACGAATCGTGCCTCATGTTTCTACGCAGTCTATTGAACGGCACCTCAAGCATGGCAAAGCCACATAACGCCCAGCTTTCAGTGGAGAGTACAAAGTACATATCTACTTTCTAGTTTCTACGGAGTAGGAGCGTCTCTAAAAGTGCTTATTAGGGTTCATCATCAATGCCCTCGTGCACAAGTTCTGTTGTCTCGAACGCCGAATGCAGGACGCGAGTCTCAACCTCATCACGTTCATACCTCTCAGTGTTCACAGTTCTATGATAGGTAGTCAATTTACCACAGCATTGCGTCACTTTTTGGAAAGCCGCGAAGCCTACTGGCCGATGCACTAGCAACGGCTACCTATACACGGCGCGTGAAGATGAGGCTGTTGCTGACAACCTTGAAACGCCAGAAGTACGTTGTCGAAAGCAGCGTGAGGAGCAAGACTCGGCTGAGTTTCATCAACCTGCACGAGGTTGTTGTCAAGCAATGTCTGCCTGATCAGTGATGGGGAGCTAGGTAAGTGAATTCTCTATCTTGCGGCAACTGACCATCGGGACGTTCTGTGTCGCAGGCGAACCCCGTTGGATCTGCTCCGTTTGTGATAAAAAGACATCCTCGGCCATATCATATTTGAGAAATAAGCACCGCATCACCCAAGCCGTACCCCTGTCATCCGATGCGGATGATCACGGAGCGGCCGAGACCGAATCGAGCGCAAATACATCCCAGACATCATTCAACCATGTATGGACCTATCAGTTGATCGGAAAGGCCCTCAATTCCGCACTCGCGCACATGTGATTACGAACTTCCATCTCCGAATCGGCCTCAATTGAACAACCATGAGAGAACGTCTCGATTCCACTTTTGTTGCCAAGAAAGGCCTTGTGAAGCTCGAGCTTGGGCAGGCCCTCACAGGCTCACACAGGTCCTACATCATTCGATCTGTGGACGTCGCCAAATCATCACGCGGTTTTCGGGGTTGCTGCCAATTTTCTGGACAAAAACGGGACTTTACAACAACGACGCATCGCCCTGCAGCAGCAATTCGGCGCCCCATCGTGCCACAACTTGGCGGCAGCTCTTCGCGATGTCGTCAGCGAATGCTTTGGTCGGAAACATTGGCTGCCTCATCGCCGACAATACCAGCAACAATGATACTTGCGCGAAGGTGCTGTATTGGGTTCATTATCCCAACAAGATTCTACGAGGAAGATGCGGTTCAGGACCGCGTGATGATTCGGTGACGTCCACAGATCGAATGATAGATGGACCTGTGTGAGGGCCTGTCCAAGCTCGAGCTTCACAAGGCCTTTTTTGGCAACGTGGAACTTGGACGGTGGGGTTCAATAGATGCAGTAGATACTTCATGAATGGATCGTCGAAACTTGAAAGCTCCCAATGTAGAGTTCGTGCTCACGGTCTATGCGAGCGCGTAACATTGACATCAGAAATGTTCTTCTCTCTTTCCCTTGCCGGGAGGCGTTGGGATCTAGCCTTAAGGCATTGCTCGTCGCGCGCTACATACTGTCAATTGGAAGCTCTGGAAACTGAGCCTCTGTTCATACTGTCTTTTCAAGACGCGCTCGGTTTGTAAAAAGTCGCCAATCTATGCTCCTCGCTTTGGCTTATTGCCCGACTTTCTTCCGTCGTGATAAAGTCTCCAGATCTTCTCAATGGGGTTGAGATCAGGCAAGTGTGCCGGCCAGTCTTTTCACTCGATTCCGTGCGCTGCAATAGCAGTCAGTTCGACTCAGTGACAGTGGTTGACTGAGATGTAGCAAATGTCACTGGAATATGAGACATATCGCCACACCAGTGACGGTTGTGCTTAAGAAGATGATCGTACACCAGTACCTCAAGCTTTCATACCGTCTACCACGGGGAAACACGTGTTCTTGATTTCTTTCGTCACACCTTTCAAGGGTAAGTTGGAAATCAAGCCAGCCAGAACCGTTCGCTCGGCCATGCTCGCCAACAAATTCATTTCGTCAAACCGAAAACCCTTCTCTTTTAACATTTCCGTCAAAAGAGCATCTTTCACTCTCTTTTTACCTGATCCTTCGCTATTATTAATGAACCTTATCGACTCGGTAGCCACCATGATCAGTGTTCGAACATATCCGCAAGGTATAACACTGTATACAGCTTTGACAACTGTGTACCTGACGCTACCAACAGTGTAGGCTGTAGCGGCCCTTGCTGGTGCAATGAGGCGCTGAATTAGCTGGGAAATGGCCGGTGAAGCCATCTGTCGATATGCACTATGTATGTGCTGTCTAACGATGAGGGACTGGATAGTACTCTTGGCCAATCCAGGTGGATCGTGCTATCGGTACGAAGGCTCTCTCACCTGCGCGTCCCAAGTTATGCGTGGCGGAGATGAAAAAGGTGTCAAGTGAACAGCGAGCGGCGTGTCTCTGATTTTGTCACGTTGCGTTCTACCTATATGTCAATGATGTACATATTCTATATGATATATGTCGAGAAATACATCTCGAGGAATGGAAGAATGGGCCGGATACATACATTTTACCAATGCATACTCTGCATAGACGCCCTGTGCAGCTGTGCTACCATACGCACAAGCCTCATAGGCGTTCTGTGCTACCAAACTGAAAGGCCATCATAGGCGCTCTGTGCTACATCTACAACAAAAGGGCGAATCGTGATATCTCAGATATAAGGCTACTACCTCCGTGGTTCATACGACTTGAACATGGCGCAACGTTGGACAAAGTGGCGGAACGGTACTCTGTGAGTCTGTTCCCAGCAGCGTGATCAATTTGCAAACACTCTTCAATTCCCAAGTGCTTCTCACGCAGTCAAAATCAGATGAACATTCAACATTGGTGTAAGGGACATGGGAGTGTGTTTCCCTTTCACGAGGACGTTGAACGTCTGCACGAACGTCGCCTGCGTTCATGACTGTGTCACGAACCGTCGAACCCGGTAGCGGTCAGGGGGGACGTAGAGGCAAAACGCATATCAGGAGTTAAGAAAAGGGCAATGAATCAATGATGTTGTGAATGCGACAGGAGTATGCAGAATGCTTGATGGTCTGCTTGTTCAGACCAGAGGTTCAAAGTATAGAGGTGCGCGTACATTCAAACATACAAACTGATAGATACGAACAGGTCCGTGACTCCATATATTGTTGATTCACACACACGCACACAATATTTGAACATACAAATGGATGGACACACACATAGATACCGACAGAAAGACTGACAGGTATATATACCATCCCATCTGTCCTCAGTGTTATCCTCTGATCGGAGCAATCACAAAATAAAACAGATAACGACTTAGGAATACATACATCTGGTCATATTCTTGTGCAAGTCAACTCAACAAAGTACGAAGGCAGGATCTCGACCTCCCAACTTGAACTTACAAGATACGTGGAATG
The DNA here is from genome assembly GCA_018360325.1 of Claviceps aff. humidiphila group G2b. Taxonomy (NCBI): domain Eukaryota; kingdom Fungi; phylum Ascomycota; class Sordariomycetes; order Hypocreales; family Clavicipitaceae; genus Claviceps; species Claviceps aff. humidiphila group G2b. The sequence goes on from SRQG01000058.1 coordinate 41,546, forward strand.
AAAATACTAACGCAAAGAAAAGCGCAGGAGTAAAGCAGCCGCGTCATACATATATTCATCCACTTTACGGCACAACAAAAAAGCCTGCGACGATGTCTGACCGCCCAACACAATTTCGGCTAAGCCTGGCCACAGGAGATCATGTCGAAGGAGTCTTTGACGAACTATATGCTGATATGGAAGCTCTTTGGAACAGCTTGTTCGCTGAGGAGTTCCCAGGGTACGCCGGAGAAAGGTCTACGGTGGTTTGCCCAGCCCTGATCGCCTTTTGCGAGGCATTTGAACGTCGGGACATACTTGAAGAGGAGCGCGAAATTCATCGTCTTAACGTTCCTTTGCGAAACCCTCGAGCTGCGGCTTATTACAACGTGGTTCTGGCAAATGACCGTTACACTGATGCCGATGGAGCGATGACGGAAGCCAGGCTTTTGGACGCTTTGGGCGGGTTTTGGGACATCATCATGGGACGCTTGCAGCGACATGAGGGGATGACAATGACCGCTTTCGATTTGGTTTGGCGACTTCTGGAGCGCCGGATGCAAATGGCGGAGGCAGGTGTGGCAGAAGTCTACGGGCTTCTGGGTTTCCTGTTGAGCGAGGAGTTTAGAGGCCTCTTTCCGATGCTATTGACCACTGACCAGTGGAATCAGCTTCTTCAGGTTGGTTTTGACGTGGAGGATTGCAAGATACTTTTCCTCCTGGAGATGCACTATTATAACTGGGTGTGATTCGGGTGCCAGTGTTTTGGCACGGCGTGAATATCACGTTGAAAAACTGTTAGCATTAATGTATGGACGAGGGGCCTTGACCCATTCATCACCAGAACGTACTTGCCGCTGGAGTTCAAGAGCCCGTGCGATCTGTCTTACATAGCTATGTTGGTAGATGAACTACCTGAAAGATTGTTCTCACTCCGCTATAAGGACTCTTCTCTCATCAGAAATGTCACATGCGAGCTGAGTATGTACATGTAATGTACCCGACCGACGTCTATGTGTGCCAGTGTTCGCAACTCAGCTGGGACTCTGTACTCCGTAGGATCCGTAGGTATATAAGGGCCTAAATACAAACCCGGTTGATCGGAAAGGGTTGGATATTGGAGCGGAGGCGCGAATCATGAGCGTGAGAGCGTAGGTTCATACATACCTCTCCAAGACAATGGCCTCGCACATGTTATTTAGGTACAGTATGTAAAGACAGAAATAAAATAATTAAGCGCTGGAACCCACTTTATTCTATATCTTGCCGTCATCCATTCTATGAGGTAGATCAGCGGGTTGGGTTCGGAGTTGGCCAGAATTGATGACACGCTAGGCGGCATACTGACGGGTGCAACAATTAAGTGACGGGATTGTGGTTTAAAGCACAAACGACGAGCGCGTAAGTGAAAGGCCAATCAGCCATACATCTACGTAGATCTTCAGAAATTGATGTCACGCCAGACGCCGGGCAGACGGCAGTTGAAGCGGCGATATTGTGGATATGAAGCCTCTCGATCACTTAAAAGATGATGTGTTCGAGGGTGCAAGGCCAACAGGTAGGTAGCCATGCATCTACCGGAAAGGTAGATCCACAAAGATTGATGTCCAGATGCCGGATACGACAGTTGAAGTGGTGGGATTGTGCATTTGAAGATCTTGAAAATCACGTCAAGTGCTTGAGACTTGACGCGTAAGAACCATAGTGGGGCATTCAAGGGACCAGGATGTGGGTACCTGGTACCTAGGTACCTAGGTACATTAGGTACCTGCCAAAATCGATCCGGCTTTTCGTCCGCATCTGGAGCATCGTTTCACAACGTACTCGCTGATGTTCGACAGTGTGTCGCGGTTTGTCATGTAGTCCAGACGAATTTGGATCAGACGAACCGTGCTACGTTTGATGAATCAGCAGGGAATGGACAGATCATACCTACCTAAGTACTCTTGGCCAATCCAGATGGATCGTGCTATGTATCAGGATTCAGAGGTAGTAAGGTTCTCTCACCTCTGTTCTCTCTATCCGCCCCGTGCGTTCCAGGTCATACTTGGCGGAGATGGACAAGATGAACAGCAAGCGAGGCGTCTGTGATATTCTCAGGTTGCGTTCTTCCCCTGACCGTTGTAACTTGTTCATACGATTTGAACGTGGCGAAACACAGTGGCGCAATCGTACTTTGTTCCCGGCCGCGTGATCAAACACTTTCCAACTTTCAAGTGCTTCTCACGCCGGCAGGATCGAATGAACATTGGTGTAGGCCCTAGCCTCTAGGACAGGGGAGTGTGTTTCCCGTGTACAAGGACGTCGAAACTTGAAAGTCACGAACCTGATAGTGGCCATGGGGACAAAACATGTATTAGCAATTGAGAACAGGGCTGTGATGTCGTGAACGCGACAGGAGTACGCTTGATGGTTTGCTTGTTCGGATCAGACAGTGGCAGAGGTTCAAACTCAAAGCATAGAGGTGTGCGTATGTTCGAACATGCAAACTGATACAGATAGACACGAACAGGCACACTCATACTTGAACACACACGCACACAACATACACACAACATACACACACGCACACATGTAGATACATACATACAGACTTATAGGTATATATATCATCTCACCTGCCCCCAATGTTGACCTCTGACCTGAGCAGTCACAAGAGAAAGCAGACAACCGCTCACAAACACATACATCTGGCTGCTTTTTTGTGCAAGGCAATCCAACAAACTACAAAGGTAGGATCTCATTCTCCCAACTACAAGAAACGCGCACTCACCGTGCTAAACGCAAAGCAAAGCAAAACGCAGGAGTAGAACAGCCGCGTTCTATCATCATTCCATTTCACGATACGAAAAACGGCCTGCAAAATGCCAACCCGACCAAGACCGACCGGAGAAAGCCTTATCGTGTCTATTTACGGCACTGGCGAAGACTTATCTCAACATGTTGACGATGTCTTGCCCTCAACAGCACCGACCAGAGAAAGCGTCACTATAGTAAGACCTGCAAGCTTTACTATAGTAAGACCTGCTGACGACACTGAAGAAGATACTCCTTGCTATATTGGTTCTGTCTATGAAGCAATGTTTGAAATGCTGGAAGAAAATTGGCGCGATATCTTGGATCTGGCACACGGGGATACGCTTCCAGAGATTGACGATTGCTTTACTGAGACGATCGGGTTCCTGCGAGCATTTAGTGAGGCGTGCGAACGGCGATGGGCCAATGAGCCTCCTACGCAGCCTTACATCCGTCATGAGATTTTTTTCTTCGAGGCGGCCAGCTATCTCTACAACTACCCTATTGACGAAGACGTTGAAGAGCTTGTAGAGGAGAGAACCAAGATTTTTGTCATTCTGGACGGGTTTTGGTCCCGAATTCTGCAGCAGCCCCAGCGACGCGAGGAGATGACTATGACTACCTTCGACATGGTTTGGCAACTTCTGGAGCGCCAGAAGCAAATGGCGGAGGCAGGCGAGGGCCACGCGGCACGAGTTGACAGGCTTTTGGATCTCCTGCTACAGGAGGAATTTGCAGCTCTCTTCCCGATGGTGTTGACCGACGATCAGTGGGAAGAGATCTTTCTGGCCGACTTTGACCTGGAGGATTGTAAGATGATTTACGTCATAGAGATGGAGTATTGTTTTATTGTTCAAGTCCCGGTGTATCGCGCGGCGTGAGCATAACGTGGAAACGCTGTCGGTATTGATGTACGGACGAGGGGCCTTGACTCATGCATCACCAAAGCGTACTTGCCGCTTGAGTTCGAGAGCCCCTGCGATCTGTCTCGGTAGATGAACTACATAGCCGATACTACATAAACTTGAAACGATTGTTCTCACAAATTCCTTCCGCAATGAAGCACTCTTCTCTCATCAGAAATGTCATATGTCACATGTGAGCTGACCTCAGATCTGAGATGATTATCATGTTTGCACAATGCACCCGGCTTATCCTTCCATGTGTGCGGCGTGCCTCGGTTTGTCGTCATTCATGTAGTCCAGACGACTCTAGACCGGACGAATCGTGCTATGTACGTGCGACGAATCAGTCGAGTGCAACAATATGTACAAAATCTTCAACGGGCAGAGATGGATAGTACTCCTGACCAATCCAAATAGATAATGATGGATCGTGCTATGCATCAGTATCAAGGTTCTCTCTCTTCTGTTCTCTCGAGTCTCTACCCTTCTCGCGCGTACCAGGTTATGCTTGGCGAAGATGCTGATGGATAATTTGAACAAGATGAACAGCAAGCGAGATGGCTGAGACTCTGAGGTCTCTGTCTCTCTGATATTCTCAGGTTGCGTTCTTCCACTGACCGTTGTAACTTGTTCATACGATTTGAACATGGCGCAACACAGTGGCGCCATCGTACTTTGTTCCCGGCCGCGTGATCAACCACTTTCCAACTTTCCGGTGCTTCTCACGCTGGCGGGATCGAATGAACACTGGTGTAGGACCTAGGAAAAGGGGAGTGTGTTTCCCGTGTACGAGGACGTCGAAAGTTGCGAACCTGCTAGTGGCCATGGGGGCAAATATGTATCAGCAATTGAGAACAGAGCAGCGATGTCGTGAGTGACAGGAGTACGCTTGATCGTCTGCTTGTTCGGATCAGAACGGTGGCAAAGGTTCAAAGCATAGAGGTGTGCGTAGATTCGAACATGCAAACTGATAGACACGAACAGACACACTGATACTTGAACACACACGCATAAACATAAGCATACACACACATGTAAATACATGCATACCTACAGACTTATAGGTATATATATCGTCTCACCTGCCCCCAATGTTGACCTCTGACCTGAGCAGTCACAAAAGAAAGCAGACAACGATTCATAAACACATACATCTGGCTACTTTCTTTTGCAAGGCAATCCAACAAAGTACAAAGGTAGAATCTCATCCTCCCAACTACAAGTCTCAAGAAACGCGCACTCACAGTACTAAACGCAAAGAAAAGCGCAGGAGTAGAACAGCCGCGTCATATACATATTACATTCAGTTCGTTTCACGACACGAAAAACGGCCTGCAAAATGTCAAACCAACCAAGACCGACCAGAGAGAGCATTATCGTGTCTATTGACAACATTGACGAAGACACTCCTCAACATGTTGAGGATGCCTATGGTCAATTGTATCATGACATGGAAGGGGATTGGCATAGACTCCTGGAACTGGCGTATGGAGATACGCTTCCAGAGTCTGATGAATATGATACTATGCCGATCCTGCTCGCCTTTAGTGAGGCGTACAAACGGCGCGAGGCGAATGGGGAGACTACTGCGCAGCTTACCCTCCGTGATGAGATGTATTACAGCGAGACAGCCGCCTCGCTCTACCATAATGAAGAGCCTGAAATGGTAGAGGCGATGACCAGGATTTTTGTCGTTTTGGACAGGTTTTGGTCCCGAATTGTGGAACAGCCCCAGCGACATGACCAGATGACGATGACACCCTTCGTCATGGTTTGGCGACTTCTGGAGATCCAGCAGCAGATGGCGGAGGCAGGCGAGGGCCACGCGGCACGAATTGGCAGGCTTCTCTATTTCTTGTTACAGGAGGAGTTTGTAGGTCTCTTTCCGATGGTATTGACTAAAGAGCAGTGGGATCAGATCTTTCTGGCCGACTTTGAAGTGGAGGATTGTAAGATGCTTTACCTCCTGGACATGCAATATTGTCTTATCGAACAGCCAGTGTATCGCGCGGCTTGAGCATAACTTGGAAACGCTATCGGCATTGATGTACGGACGAGGGGCCTGGACTCATTCATCACCAAAGCGTACTTGCTGCTGGAGTTCAAGAGTCCCTGCGATTTGTCTCGGTAGATGAACGAGGTACATAACCGATACTACATAAATGATTGTTCTCACAAACTCCCTTCGCAATGAAGCACTCTTCTCTTATCAGAAATGTCACATGTGAGCTGAGTATCATGTTTGCACCCCAACCAACGTTTATGTGTGCCGCGGTTTGTCATGTAATCCAGACGAATCGAGACCAGACGAACTGTGATACGTATGAGGAAATCATCTCAGGTACGCCGCCGAGTGCCCGTGCTTCCTGCGACGGGACAAGGACCTCGTGCCTTTCTTCGATCGGCGGGGCTTGGTCGTATCGCTCTTCGATTTATACAACTTGCTCTCCATCGCCATGCGCAAGTTTCGAGTATGGTCTCTCGAGGCGTCCTGTAACGGGCATTCCGCGATCAGGCGCTTCGTTGATTGGCACAGGTAGCATTTGGTCGACTTCCCCTAATCGGAGCTATTGCTGCCCCTTCGCGTGGCAAGGTTGGGGTGCCGATATGTTTCGGTCTGTCGTCGTGCTGCATTGGCACGTTCATTGCTGCCGTTAAAGACCAATAACTGAGCCTCTTTTTCTTGGAGAATCCGAAGTTTCTCCTGGATCGAAAGGGATTGGCTCGTCAGAAACATGTCGATCACCGCCGCGTACCGCCCTTGTTTCTGGGGGGCGGTGGTGAGCAGTATGAACAGCGCGGGGTCGGGGTAGGCCTCTTTCATGTCCGGGTTGGCGGCAATGATTTTACGACGTATCTCTTTCAGCTTCGTCCAGGCTCCATCGATGCCCGCTCCCTGGTCGTAGACGAAGCTGTGGAGGCTTGCCATGTAGGTATTGGTTGGCATAAGACGCGCTAGTTTTTGCGTACCTTTTTTGGAGTCGAGCCCAAACAGCGGCAGCAGTCCCATACTCGTCGATGATAACCGCGTCGTCTGAGCTCAGACCATCGAGCATTGCCTGATTCCACTCCTTCTCTTTCTCAATGTTCCACGATCCTCCCAGTCTTTCGAAGCGATTGGTCAGGTCGTCCATTGCTGAATCGTCTGATGCGGCGGCAGCCGATGCCGCGCCGATCCTGTAGAGGTAGCGTTGACGGCGCCACCTTTGCCAGGCCTTGCCCCTCAGAGATTCATCTCTCCATGACACCCGAATTCGCTGGGCTGAATTGGCACATCAACTGATTCGACTGTATTGAGTTATCGATCTTGGCTTTCTGAGGTACACTGCAGACCACTGTGGAGTCTTTCAGTGGTCTGAGTCGTTTCCCGATTCATCTTCCAAGCTTGCCTTCCGAAAGATCCTGCGAATGGTAGCCTATCTCCCCTTCATCTTCCTCTTTAAATCGGGCGGTAAACTCCCGGATGACCGCCCTTCTGTTCGGGCACTGCGCCTGCAAATGGTACGTCGGGCCACAACCATAACAGGCTCCTTTGCTGCGCGCCTCCTCACGGGTCATGCCGATGAAGCTCTTCACATCGAGCACGGGAGCAGGGCGGGTCTTTGGGCGTTCCGAGCGTTCGGACCGCTGTTTGGAGGGCGAGGACGGATTGGCCTTGGTGGCCAGGTTCTTCTGGCGGTGATGCTCATAGCCCTCATTTATACTGAGGACAGCGGCCGTCAGGACGCGCGAGAAGCTGTCGTACGACATCTCGCTATTCTCCGTGTCGAGGTGTAGATGACCCGTGGGGTCGAAACCCGGAAGCAGACAGTTGAACAGCGTGGCCTTGCGCGCCGTCTCCCGGATGTCCGCCTTGTCGGCCAACGTATTCACTTTGGATATGAACTCGTTGATATCATCTTTCCAGATATCGAACGTCAGCCTGGAAAGAGTGCGGTGGGCTGTGGTGGCCCCATGCGGATTGCCGAAGGCAGCATCTCTCGAGCGCTGGTATATGGATAGTCTTCCGACGTGTATCTTGACATCATCATGTCGCGAGGGCCGCCCTGCTCACGGCTAAAGACGAAGGTCATGCGGGTGCCCTCGTCACAGAAGAGATATCTGTTGATGTGGAGGTAGCCGATCATGGCCATAATCCATCCCTCGAATTCCTCCTTTTCCCTCTCGAAGACTTCGGGCAAGGAGCGCGCCTCGCGCGCCTGGGGGTGTCGAACTTCGGGTTTTCAGCATCTTGGTCTGGCTTTTTCCTGGCGGTAAAGCCAGTTAATTTGGAACCAGTGCCACCAACACTGGTCTCTCGGGTCCCAAGTCGCTCGCTTCTTGGGATGGGGGTTGAGTCGAGCTCAAGCGCTGATATTTGTCGACCATTAGTTGAGCCCACGGGGGAATCTCTTGCTTGGCCATTTCTTCGGTCGACGGCGATTTGGGTGTCGACGTCGGGTTCTTACTGTTCGGGAAGCAGAGAGGACTCGTCTGATAAGGAATCGTCTGCGATTTCGGTGGACAGTCGAGCTACTACTCGGTGCTCGTCGTTGGGGAAAGCGCCAGGGCACCGGTCGTCTTCTCCTTTGACGGTGCGGATGGCGGTAGCCTCTTTCTCGGGCTCTTCACTCAGCTCTCTGCTAGCGGGCGGATGATCTAGTTGAGGCTCCCCGGTCTTTCTTCTTTGGCATTGGGGGCGGCAACTGGTCGTTCGATCGTTCTGCACCCTAATTTTGTGTCGTGTGCAGTCGACAGAGTGTTGCACGATCGGGCGGAAGAAATAATTAAGACCACCTCTCCCAATGTGTCCGATTTCAACTCTTGAGTTGGAATGTGGGACGTACCCGGCGCCGAGTAAAGCGTACACAGATTACATATGTACCTCAACTTACCTATTCGTGCTATAGGTCAGGTAAGACAGATGAACGGCTGCACAACCCTTTGGTATCACTATCGGCACGAATTCAGCAACAGCCACATCAACGACCACACGACGCTGCAGCCGACAATCGGCAACAAGACTGATTATTTGTCTAGTTACATGATTGATCAAACATCAGAACGCCGTTTTTTGAGATTTGAGATATTCAGAAGATGCAAACTCGCCCGACGTCCATCATTCTTCGTGAAGGCTCCAGCTCGCAACGGTTGTTGAACGTCCATGCGATTCTGCAAAGATATGGATTCCATTTCTATTCCAGTTGTTCTTGTATCTCTGTAATCGTTTCTGCTTGCGCTGTAGCTGCGGACGCGTTCACAATATGTGCCGCATGGATCGTGGCAGGATCGAACCCGTACTCAGCATATCAACATTTTCAATGTCTGCACTGTTGTAAGCCCACTGCGATAGCGGTACTCATTCTACTCAATCATTCTCTTCATATTTGTCATGGAATCGTCGCAAGACTCAAGTATTGTTCATCTACCGAGTATTGGTTCAATATTTCGGGCTGACTATCTGTCTAAACGGGATCTATCAACGGTATTCCACCCCAGGCAGATGGTCAACCCGAAATCTTGAAGCAAACACTTGAACAATATGTACTTGCAATGCTATGGATATGTAGGTATCAGCAGAATGATTCTGTCGCCTGTTACGTGGTATGCCCCACACGCATTGGTCGTGCGTTCGTCAGCAGTATTTACGTTCAATAATGCGAGCCTGACGATGTCACCGTGTCACGTCCTCCTCCATTTATTGAACGATCTCGTTAGCCGATGAGCCATTTTTCATTTGCCGCTGCTCATGGAAAGAGCTCTGTCCCTCTAATCTCTAGTCATTTAGCTCCTGTTATAACGTAGTATAAAAGAGGTGATCTATTCCGTAGTCTGTAGAACAGAAGAGATCAACCGTCTTCCTGAGCATCGTTCGTTCGCCCGTCTCCTCTTATGAAAAGGGCTGATCCATTCCGTAGAGCTGAATAGCTCAACCATCTTCCTACGCATCACTTTTGTCATAGTTATGGCCCGGGGGGAAGTCTTTGACAGATTCCTCATTCCTGAAACTCCCAACTGCTGCTATATCATCATCTTATATCCTAAGACGTGTATGTCTTGACCTTTACAAACCTTTCACCAAGTTTTATTTGCCCCAGAGCACATTCTATCTTGTTCAATTGACAATGGAGTCCTTCAATGCTGCCACTATGATAGGCTGCTTACACCAAACCTAAACTTTCCTCTAACCCGTGGCTGGACCAGCACATCAGAGGTAGTTTCCGGCTTGTCGGGATCAATCAGAGTCCAGAAACTAAAAGCTTTGTCCTTCAGCGTCGAGCGAATTGCTGGAGGGCTTCGATCCAGCCATCCCCTTGGTCGACAGAAGAAAGTTTAGGCTTGGTGTAAGCTACCTGTAACCTGAAGAGTAGTGGCAGCATTGAAGGTCCGAAGGACTCCATATTTTCAAATGAATCACGATACAGAATGTGCTCTGGGGCAGATAAGACTTGGTGAAAGGTTTGTTAAAAAGGTCGAGACACACACGTCTTAGGATAAAAGTCTTAAAAAGATGATGATCATCATATAGCAGCAGTTGGGAATTTCAGGAATGAGGAATCTGTCAAAGACTTCCTCCCGGACTCGTCACTCATCACTATGACAAAAGTAATGCGTAGGAAGATGGTTGATCTATTCAGTACTACGGAATGGATCAGCCCTTTTGTAGAACATTACCTGGTACGTACCTATTTACCTAGGTGCCTAGCTACCTCTCATTCACTATTCATGATCATCTTGCCACATCCATTCATCATCCTTCGTGCAGGTTCCGTTCGCGACGGTCGATTGTAAAACACCTAGATCCAGTCTTCACGGATCCCGCACGCAGCCCTTGATGAATCAACACGGAGTCCTAATCTGCTGGCCAGCTGGTTGCTTATCGTTCCAGCATGGTGTTGGTCGCTGGCTTAGAAGGTTCAAGGCATGAAGAATCGCATGTGCGACTTCTTATTGGGCTTCTTTCCCTGGGTCCGTCATGATTTCGAGCTCCATTGGGCTTGTTGTTCTCTTTCTATCGTGGTTGACGTGATGTTTTTGGGGTGGTTTGCGTTTGCGAACGGCGTGATTTAAGCGTCTTGGGGGGGAGGCTTTGTGTTTCTGGGGCGGAGGAAGCTGGGCTTATATGCCTGCGTTAGGTACCTATCTAGGTACCCCTTCTTACGGGTGGTAGGGCTTTCGGAAATGATTGCTTGCTCTACGAGCTGCGAGTTTCGAGCTAGAACTGAGGCAATCACATTTAAGGTTTAAGGTAAGGTTCAGGGTTTCACTTTAAGCTTAAATCTCAACGTCCTCTAATTATTATTAATTAGTCGGGTCTCAAATCTGCTGTATCCCGTTGTAGGCGTCTTTCTGTGGCCCGAACTCGCGCAGCAAGTTTCTTCTTCCGCTTCATCCACCCTGTTACTACTAGATATCTCTTTGACTGCCGTCTTTGTTTTTTCCCTTTTTTTGATCCTCCCCTCAAAGGTAGCTTGATGGTTCGTTACTTCCTAAGATCAGCCGCCTTCCTATTCACACCCTCAATGCACCTGCCTCGCCAAAAGCTGCCTACAGGTCAAACAACTCCTTGAGAATACGAATCGTATCGTCAGGCGACGTCACAGCATGGCCAATCGTGCGCGAATCGCTGTAGATTTCCCAGTCATTGCCCCCCTCAAAGGCCTTGTCGCCAAAGAAATGGATCTTGTTATACGTCACGCCGCCCTCCTTCTTGGCCTCGCTTTCAAGATGACGAAGGCAGTAGGTCTTGTCCCAGCCTCGAGGGAAGACGTCGAACGAGATTTGGCCGCCAATAGAGTATCTGCACCAGGAAAGGGGTGGACATGAAAGCGATTAGAGAAAGCAATTCATTATAGGCGGTCAGAAAGGCTGAAAATACGTACGTCAAGTCAATATCAGGGAACTTCTTCTTCAAATCTTCCACAAACTTGGCCCTAACCCCAGACACCTTGTCAAACTGCTCAAACTCGTTTCTCTCCTGCGTGCTGGCGTTGCGCCCCACGGGGCTCACGTTGATCATGCCGTTGCGGAACTCGACAAACGTGCCCCTCTTGACGGGCACGTCCATGTCCGCCACATAGTGCAGAATGTAGTTGACCAGCTCCTTGTACTTGGCCTCGCCGATCCACTTGATGAAGCTGTTAGACGGGAGCTCCTGGCCCAGCTTGTACGCCGTGAGGCCGTTTTCGGCGAAGCAAAAGTCGAAGAGGGTCGTGACAGGCACCCCACCGGCGGGTTTTCCGATCTGTTCTTGCTGTTTGGCAAGGTCGGAGCCGCCGACGAAGCCGATGGCGCATTTTTGGCGGAGGGCGGAGAGGGTGGAGAGAATTTGGGGGGAGGCATCCTGTCAGGGTGGTTTTGGTGAGCGGGATACAGCAATGAGTGTAGAGCGAGGGGATAGATTTCAGATCGAGATGTTTTTTTTTTCGTGCTCCAATCTGTTTATCATACCAGTCGCGCGGGCGTCAATGTGCCGTCTACATCAAACAGACATATCGTGTCCTTAAGGGGACGATCCTCCAGAGGAGGATAGCTAGCCTGCGCAGCATTCATTATTCGGGAAGTCAAGCAGGAGCCTCAGCGAAACTAGGGGAAAACTGGGGTTATTGCACTCGGTGTCAGACTAAACGACAATGTCACGTTTGATGTGATGAATGTGTTGTTGTATTGTATGTACGTACAGAATAGAGAGGCAGAGGATGAGGAGCAGGGCAGCTTTACGTTACAAAGGGTCTCTAAACAGCTTGAGGTTCTCGAAGGCGCGTTAAAGGAGGTGGGGCGGGGAAGCTGGTGAGGGGCCCCTTGCCCTCCCGCTTGGGACGAGCTCTGCTGCGGCCTGCATGCAATCTGCAAGTGGGTGGAGCTTCGATTTACGCGAGACAGACGACACGTCTTCGCCGCGTCTGTACTTCCCCATTATGTCCGAGTCGGACAGCTATGTTACATGTATGATCACTGTTATTATGTAGTAAATATACATACCTATGTAGCTGGAATATATGACGTAAAGCAGCTCATTTTGTCAGGTTCACGGTCGGTGGCGCTTGAAAATACTGCCGAGTGCTGCTGCGCGGGCGGTGTAGATTACTGCCGGTGAGAGGTGCGGGCGGTGTAGGTCCTGAGTCCTAGGAGAGCTATGAGTACCTACCTAATGTACCCAACTCTGCGTTTCCCCCAAACACTCCAAGCCTCCTACTGCCTACATACATTTCTCCCTTTCAACTTTTTTCCCTACACTCCTACATTTTATCTCATTTTCAACTCTGCATTTTTCCTAACCCTCCTACATAGGTATCTCTCTTCTAGGCACCAGAATTGAGTGTTGACCCGAACCAGACTGATCAGCCGAACATGATCAACCAGTTTCGCACTCAGCTCCGCAAGCCAATCATTCAGGCTTTGTCACGATCGACGAAGATGTTTTCAGCCAATTTCCTGACGACAGCGATGTGATCGCGGAACTTCAGACGGAAGACGTCGTCCCAGACGATCTCGAGGATCAACTCCGACGGTCCCGAGGGCAAAACGATCATTAATCGTATCGTCTGCTTCTCTTCGAGCATCACTGGCACACTTGCCTTTTGGACTGCCGAGCGCCACCAGCTTGATTACATGGTCCAAACGTTAGGCTGCTCTGAGCCGTTTCTCCCCTTTTCTGCTGCCGATTTGCACTGGCAAGATCTTGCGAGGCACATGCCGAGATACGACGAATGTTGTTCTTCGAGTGATGCATGAAAGGCACTTATTGCCCGGGAGAAGCTCAAGAATAGCCCTCAGAGTCTCAGGTTGTCTTGCTTAGTTGTTCTTATACCGAAGTTCAACATCACGAACTATTGGTATTATTTTGAGTGGCAGGCGCGGGGAAGCCCTCACGTACAATACCGAATTCTGTGGGAAGACGCTGCTCCTACGATTGATCCTGAGCTTCATGACGAGGCCGAAGTGGCTAATTCCTACGTGTTCGTGACGTTTTCGGGACCTCACATCACATCCACGATGTCTTCATTGACGTGAGGGGATTTGCTTCCAGCGCCGGCTGACCGAGATGAGGGTTGATGGTGGTTGTAATATGTGGTCCCTAGAACGTCTTGAAAACGTGAAAATTAGCCATAGCGGTCTCGTCATGAAGCAGGCGATGTGTCCCTTACGCCCCGGGCTACTGTGTAATTTCAGCATGTATGTATGTACCTGGTACCGACCTATGCATTCTATAGGCCCATGTTCCAACGATCCGACGCAGGATGGTCCCTTTGGCCTTCTCATTTTTATTCATCGCAGCAATACCTCGCTCTTTTGCACAACGCCATAATGACTTCAATACGCCAGAAGGATGGCCTACATGGGCATGTTTTTTCCTTCTGAGTGGTTCGCCCTCGTCTCGTTCTCGCTCACTACCTACATCCCAAACCGCGGCACACATGGAACTGTGGACATCGGTCGGGTACATGCACCACACCAAAAGACTCAGCGAAGCTTCGCAATGATTGATAGATACTCCTAGCAGAGCGGAAACGACAGTATGGATCATCTACCCAAGAAGTTATACACGCTTAACAGATTGCAGGGGCTCCCTAGTCTTCCTAACACCAAGCAACAAGTACCTATGTGATCATGATAGATGAGTCAAGGCCCCGTCCCCGTAGCCCCCGAGTTGGACATAGCATGTCCCATTTGCCGGAGGATGATCTCGCTGATGTCTTCCATCGAGAAGTCAGCCACAAGATGAGCCCACTGCTCATCGGTACACTTCAGTGGAAAGAAATCTGCACACTCCTGTTCTGTTAGACTCGGCAGAGCATAACGCGACATCGCCCGACGTATCTTCCGAGCCATCAGAAAGATCCAGAGCCTCTGATACGCGATATGCGATGATGTCGGATCTGTCGAGGAGGACGCCTCCACGGCCTCGTCTCCGCTTGTGTGTGGCTGGAGGCGCTCGATCAACTCGGGGGCATTCTCAGCATTCTTCGGGGATGAGTCCGTCTCCGTGGACTTGTCAACGTCGGCGAAAGCCGCTTCCTCCCAAGAGTTGTCCTTCACATTGGCTTCTTTGCCAGTACCACCCACGGGCCTGGTTTGTGTCGGGCGCTCTGACATGCTGGGAGGCCCTGTTTTGTTCCGTATTTTGGACTTGATCTTGTATATACGAGTCGAGGGGGCTTTACACCTGCGCTTGTCGGTGTTTCTATGACTGCAGAACTCTGCAGTAGAGCTGTCGAGTTGGTGCGCACAGGAGCGTAATGATTTATGTGATTTCGGGCGTGTAATATGCTGTGTCTGCTTTCATCTGTTTCGATCTGAGAGGTTAACAATTGCGGCAAGTGAGATGCTGATAACTATATATATATGGCCGCAGATTCGAACGTCTGCATATATGCGTGTGCATGGTTATGTGTGTTTGTTTGCAAGTATGTTGTGTGCCTGTAAGTATCATAGTATGTGTGTTCCTGCTCGTGTGCAAGTGCAAGGCGTAACATAAAGGCTTGCCTGTTCAAATGTGCGTTCTCTCTATGTTCCGAACCTCTGATCCGAACACATCAACCATCCATCTTCAGACTTCTGTGCCATGGAATGCCTCATTCAAACGAACCACAGT
Source organism: Claviceps aff. humidiphila group G2b (assembly GCA_018360325.1). NCBI lineage: Eukaryota > Fungi > Ascomycota > Sordariomycetes > Hypocreales > Clavicipitaceae > Claviceps > Claviceps aff. humidiphila group G2b. Next base: position 56,801 of record SRQG01000058.1, read on the forward strand.
ACCGCTCCCTTTCAACATGGATCATCGGACCTCGCCAGGGGGGCAATTGAAAGAATGAGGAGTTATTCCCGAGTTCACAAAGCTGCGGATGTAAAGTACGTACGCCATGTTCGAACCATATGATAGAAGAACGACTGTTTTACCTGTCGTATCAACAGAGTAAGTCAACACTCCGTAGCCGCTGCGGCCTCCGATTGGACTTTAGCAGTATACTCCAAGTGCGCGAGCATAACATCTGCAACGTCTACCATGGAATAATCAGCCATAACTTGATCCCACTGCTCCTGGGTGCATGCCGTTGGATAGAGATCCGCATAATCTTCTTCCGACAGTATCAGCGGATCACTATCGGCTCCCTCCGCCGCCTCCCGCTGTGCCTTCCGCTGGTCCAGTAAACGCCGAAGCTTGTCGAAAGAGATCTGCGGACCCGGTCCTGGGGAGGACGCCTCCACGGCATCATCTACGCCTACGTGTGGCTCTAAGCACAAGGTCGAGTGAGAGTTATTCTCATCAGCGTTCCAGATTGGGTCCGATCCCCAAATTAAGTCGAAGAAATCTGCTGCTTCATCGTGGAAGCTTTCCATTCCCGGAAATATGTCCTCGTGAGGCTGGTCAGTTGCAAGGGCAAAGTCAAACTCCTGGTCAATCTCCGCCTCGGGTGGCACCTCATATACAACCTCATAGTCCGCGGCCGGGCTAGTCGCCAGAAAATGCTTCTCATCAGAGTCCTGTACAAATAGTTCGTCGATACTTTCCACGTGAGGGCTTTGTATTTGCTGGTGTGGCATTCTGGTATGCTGTGTTTTTTTATATCTTATTCTGGACTTTGGCCGGTGCCTGTGAAACGAGGGAGTTCTGATCCTGCGCAGTCCTTTGCGTTTTGTACTGTGATTGCTTTTTTGTCGTAGAGTTGTCGAAAAGAACGTGATCAGGTCGAGGTCGATGTAATTCCAAGTGTATACTTCGTTTTATCTCATGACGATTTCGATCCGAGGCCAACAATGGGGGCAGGTGAGATGTATTTATATGTCACAAGTTATGTGTGTAAGATGTGTATCATGGCAAATTTGTCTGTCGCTATAAGTGAGCGTTTATTTGGCTGTTCGAATAGGCGCGCGCATATATATACTTTGATCCAAACGAGTGCATTATCCGGCCCTGTGTGATCGTCGCATTCACAAAGGTACCCTGCGCTCCATTGACAACTCCTGATACGGCCATCTACCGTCTCGCGAGTCGCCCGCACGCGGCAGCTCATTGTTGCCGCCGAACCACAACCCCACTCCCGCTTCAGCATGCATCATGATTTTCCTACCTTTGTTGGCGTGAGAGGTGTAAAAAGAGAAGGTGATAGAATTGCGCTGTCTCAGCCTGTTGCTCATCAGCGGGCGGCGGGCGCGTGCGAGACCGTGAAGAACAAGGCTACCTATACGCTTACTATGAACAGAACTTATCATGAATTTTGCACGAGCTGGACGGTGTGGTCATGCATTATAGGGGATGAGGTAGGCAGATAGGTTTACATATGTAATCCACTTCGCAAAAGTCATTGACTTTCTGACTTCCGCCGAGTCTCTATAACTCTCCTAACCTCCGGCGACAAGTCCGTGAACAAGTCAGGGCCCCGTGGCCCCCGAATTGTATCTTCTACGAAGAATATTATGCTGTATCTGCGCCAAGATAACCTCGCTAATATCTTCCGACGAAAATTCAGCCACAAGCTGAGCCCACTGCTCATCGGTGCATTTCAGCGGATAGAGATCCGCACACTCTTCTAGCTTCAGTTTCGGCATTCCAACACCGGCCGCCATCGACAACTCCCGATGTGCCGCCCGCTGTCCCAGAATATACCGAATCTTCCCAAAGGCCATCTGCGATGCCGCCGCGGTCGCCAAGGAGAACGCCTTCGCGGCAGTATCCACGCCTATGGATGGGCTCAAGACACCCTCAGCATCATTTGAGAATGAGTCCAGGCTACGAGCATTATCATGCCCTGGCTGCCCGAAGATGATCTCACCAATGTCTTGGATTGAGAACTCAGTCACAAGCTGATTCCACTGCTCTTGGGTGCAATGCAGCGGATAGAGATCCGCACACTCTGCTGGTGTTAGCTCCGGCATGCGAACACTTGCTGCGGTCGACAATTCCCAATGTGCCTGCCAATGTGCCTGCCAATGTGCCAGCCGATGTGCCAGCCGACGTCTCATTATGTACCGGAGTCTATCAAAAGCCATCTGCGATGCCGCCGCGCCCGCCAAGGAAAACGCTTCCATGGTATCGTTCATGCCTGCGCGTGAGCACGGGGCATTCTCGGTATCGTTTGAAGAAGATGAGTTCGTCTCTATAAACATTCCGACGAAAGTCGCTGCCTCGAATTGGTGGTTCGTCTCTGCAAAAGCTGCCCCTTCAGAGTAGTTCTCAGTCTGTTCGATGGGAATGCCCACGAGGCGGCTGTGTGTCAGGCGGTATGACATTCTGGTAGGCCCCGTTTTGTGTTTCGTAGTTCGGACCTAATAATGTGTCTGTGAAGGGAGGGGGTTCTTGTCTTGCGCTTTGCGTTTTTTATTGTGATTGCACTTCTGCCGTATGTAGAGGATCTGTCGAGTTGGCGCTCGAAAAGATAATTAGATCTATCTAATTTCGGAGTGTTTGCTGTCTTTTCTGACTACCGTAACTGATTCGATCTGAGGTCAATATTGGGGGCGAGTGGGATGTAGTATACATCTCAGTATGTATATAGGTTCGTATGTATGTGTGCATATATATGGCGCCTGTTCGAATGTGCGAGCATTGCTATACCGTGAATCTCTGATCCGAGCAAGAAACCCATCCAACTAGCCCTTTGTCCATCGCATTCACAATACCATTGCTCTGTTGTCAACTCTGATGCACCATCCACCGCCTCGACCACACATGGCAGCTCATCATCGCCGCCTGCTCAGACTCTGGAATTCTCTGTTCGCCTCTGGGAGACAAGATACCGGGGACGATAGTTGAACACAAAGCCAAATTATGCCCGTTTGTTTTTCTTTGATGCCATGGCGGGAACGATTCGTGTCGGTGACGATCATGAAGAGCTTGGCACCTGCACTGGCACATGAAACATCAATGCCCCTCGCGGACACTCCCGGCGCACACGGCGGAGATAATTGAGGGTGATTCATCTTGATGGAAGGAGAACGGCTCGTCCCATCCAGGTATGTGATTGTGCGCGAAGCTGGGCTCATGGGCGGTCCACATCATGGCTTGTGCGCCGGGGCATTACTCGTTCGTAACTTCTTGTGCATCGTATTCACCTGTTCGAGCTGTTCGACAAGATGTCTAGGTTAAGGGCCAATTTTGGATGATCTGAAGCAGAGCTTTTCGACCTCGGCTCGACGTACGTAGTGGTTCTGACCGCCTATAATGCATTGCTTTTCCTGAGTGCTATCAAATCCGCTCCAGCAATCGGTACGAATACGGTCTGATGCATGGCATTCGGCGGCAAAACTGGTCGCATGATGGTTTTCTCCCTGATCTTGTCGAGTATGCCATGTGTATGCACGCTGTACGGAGTAGGGCTTTATCACAATGGGCCTACAAGGTACACACCCCAAAAGACACAGCGAATATTTCCCATGAAAGAAGTCCTCTTAGCGGACGCCGGAGCGGGAGAAAAAGAAAGTATGGCTCATTTAGCGGAGTAGCGAGGCAGATGATGGATCTCCCACTTCTCAAAGCCAGAAGAGAATTCGTTAACTCCTCCCGTCTGACTTTTCAGATTTCTAATGACCAGGCCAACATATCGCAACTGCCAGTGACAAGTACGTCCTCGTGATAAACGAGTCAACGCTCCCCGTCAACCTGGGCATGCTCCTGCGTTCCCTCCTGGTAATTGCCCAACAACTCCTCCGGGTAATCAGCAATGATCTGGTCCCACTCCTCGCGGGTGCATGAAACCCAGAAGAAGCAGTAGGCGACAGCACCCGCAGTTGATACCACGTTTCTCACGGATCGCCCATGCCCGATAGGAACACGCGTCTGCGTCAACTCTTGTCGGAGTTCCAGGATAGACCGCATCTGCGCGGGCGTGACCGCCATCGGCATCATCCCGTCTGTCGGGGGTTGCACCTCCACGGCGTCGTTTATGCCTGTGTGTGTCTCCGAGTGCTCGCCAAGGCCACTATGACTACTCTCTACGGGATGATCCGCCATGATGCTATTGTCTTTGACGATTCGTCTTTTTGGTGTATCGTCTTTGGAGTCTTGAACTGTATGATATCCTTTGATTCCTTTCTGTGAAACGCGAGTGTTAATGTCCTGCGCTTTGCGGTTGGTATTGCGTTTTCGTTTTGACCGTACCGCGTAGAGTGAGACTTGAGATTTATGTGATTCGCCGAGTTGATTCGCACGAGACCGTAAACAGGTGTTGTTGTGCTTTGGCTGGGTGGTCTTTTGCCTTCTGTGATTTGTGACTACTTTCGACCGTTGTTGAGGTCAACAACGGAGGAAGGTAGGATATACTCATGAGTAATTTTGTTGGTAAGCATATGTTTGTCTGTTCACTTATGAATGCGTATTGTTCGCGATTTCGTGATGCACTGCCTCTATACCTTGCACTTTGAATCCAGACAAGGGAGCAATTCGGCTTGAGTCTCCATCGCGTTCACAACGTCAACGCCAGGCGCATGTTTTGCGCCCTCGACCACATATGAAAAGCCCAATACCGCCCAGTCGGCGACTCCGAATGTTCCTCGTACGAGTGAACGCACTCCTATTCACTCATCTGCCCCTGGCCGTCTACTGTTCCGAGCTTTTCCCTGAGCCCAGAGTATGAGGGACGGACATAGATCGAAGTCTCGGCTTGCGACGAATCAGCCGAATGGACAACGGATGTGTTCCGTGTTAAAATGATCGAGCCTTTGCGCCAAAGAGATGGCGTCAGGTTTCATGTCCGACCTGATGGACACCGTGGCCATATAGAACGGCCACATCGAGGCAATCGCAAAGCATACAGATCGTGTCACTAAACACGGTGAGACGCTTTGCCAGAGCCTACACGACCAAGTCCGGGACCTCACGGGAAAGCTCGGAGCGGTAGACGGCCGGTGGGGGCAAATGAGGCGAGCAGGTTCCAGGTGCTCAAGGAACAGTTCGCCCAGAACGTCGAGGAACTGGAGGTTGAAAAGCGAGAGAGATTGACTCCACCGAGAGAATCAGGACCTGAGAGAGAGCCCCGAGGTCAAGAGGGAGTACTCAGCTCAGCTCGAGGAGGATCCGGCAAACTATCGATTCAAATGTAGGTAGGTACCTCCTATGTATTTACTTCTCATTAAGAAAGAGAGAGGAAAGGAGAAACTCCAACCGCCATCGCCTCCAGTGTCCTCCAGTGTAGCCCCACAGCCTGTCCAGTGTCCTGTGAGCAGCCCGTGACAGGAGGTATGTACCTTGTACCTAAGGTACCTAGGTACCTATGTACCCTACGAGGTACGTGAGGTACGAATTCACGAATAGGTACTCCGTACATCGTACACGGGAAATCAGGATAATGAATGAGTTGAAAGAGATAGTCACGAACTATTCCTGGGTAGTTGATTTATATTCTCTAGACTAGAAGAGCATTGCGTCAACTCCTCCTGTCGGACTTTCGCTGGCTTCTATTGGCCTGGCCTTCAACCCATCTTCACCTCTAGCGACAAGTACGTGATCGTGATGAACGAGCCAATCCTCACCGGCAGCCTCGAGATCCTCCTCTTCTCCCTATTCATACGCGCCACGCAAGCGCAAATAGGTACTCGTTCGGGAAGTCAGCTTGAAGCTGCTCCCACTGCTCGGTGGTGCAAAACAGAGACAAGCCGGGGACAGGCCCAGTCCCAACCAATGCCATTACCCAGATTCTTTGATCTCCGTTGGAGGCACCCGCCCGCAGCAACGCCCTATGCTCCTGTCGGCGCTCCAAGAGACTCCGTAACTGCTCGAGCGTGACCTCAATGACCTGAGGGGTCGTCGTCTCTGCTGTCGATTGTGGCGGCGCCATTGCATTGTAGAGGCCCCTGTTTCCCACTAAGAATCTGCGTGGCTCCGAGGGCCCGTTGAGGCCACTATCAGTGCCAGTCACGGAGTCGTCCGTGATGGTGGTGTCGCCTGACTCCGAGTGCCCATTAATGCCACTGTCGGTACCGTTCATGGAGTGGTCTGTCATGATGCTGTTCTCTTGGGTGGGCTTGCCTTTCTCGTAGGCTATGTCTTTGGAGTCGGAGACTGCGTTTTGTAACAATTGGTTCTGTGTTTGCAATGTTTGCCGTAGACTCTAAAGTAAGGTTTTATGATTGGATGATCTGTCGAGTTGATTCGCAAACGTGGTTAGGTGTTTTGCTTTCGAACGGGAGTCTGTTATTATCTTTCATGACACCTTTGGAACTTCTCTGATCTGAGGTCAAAAATGAGGGAAGGCGGGACGGTAGATATAACTGTAGTTGTGTCTGTTCATTTAGAACGCGTATCTGTTCGATGTTCAAAGGTGTTCAAAGGTGCGCCATCTCTACACCTTGCACTTCTGATATCCTATCGAGCAAGCCGTCCAGCTTGCGTCTCCGTCGCGTTCACAACATCAACGCTTTCTGTCCATCTTTAGTTGCGTGTTCTGCGTTCACGACCGCATGTGGCCTAACACCGTTCGGTTGGGGACTCTGGATGACCTTGTACAAGTGAACGCACCCCCATTCCCTCTTCAGCATGGGCCATTCGATCCCTGCGGACGTGAGAATCGCTGAAAAAAAAAGAGGAGGTGTCCTCAAGCTCACACGAACATGCGGACATACACCATCTTTGATTCACTTGTTGCGCCGTGCTCAGGTCGTATGAACATTGAACAACAGTCGAGATGATCAACGGAATGTAAGAACACCACCACAGACACGCTGCTTGTCGTTCACCTTGCCATTTTTCCTCACCACGTACAAGCTGGGAGACAAGGAACAACTAGGACGGAGCAGAGACGGGGGGTGCCTTCGTATCATGATCTCATCATCCATCTGGTCTTGTCGTAGACTCTTGTTGCCTTTCTCTCGCAATAGGGGGGTCTCCGTGAACCATAACCATGAACCAGCATCACCCTTGCAGCGCAAAGCCAGCCACGCCAGAATATCGGCAACTCTGTCGCACGGACTTTTCCTGAGTCCCTCTTCTGTTTGCCTCGAGAGAGCAGGAGATTAGGGGGCGATGGCTGATCACAGGAACATCATGCCCGTTCAGTTGTCTTCGTCGCTGTGACGGGAACCTCCCGTGACAGGCGCTGAGCATGAGTCTTTATCTATCAAAGCCGACGTCGCCGTAGCCGCGGTTCGTCTCCTATAAGCGGCGACACAGTGATCACTTTTAGGTATTAGGGAATCGTCCCGTCCCAAAGCCGACGAGACAGAATATTCAAACTGCCTTTGGACCCGACGCGACAGTGAACCGCCGGGTTTCCAGCGTCGTAGTCAAAGGGTTCCCGGTTCGTCTGTCCCAGAACCAGGATCGGGAGGACATCCGAAAGAGGCGGACAGCCGCGAACGACCCCGGCATCGACCAAACACTTCGAATAGTACCGCAACCCTTCCACGGCCGAACTCGGCGCCGAACTTCCACTCGACGGGGATGATAGTATGCCTCCATCATTCGTTGCTCAAGTACGAGTCCATGGAAAAAATAGGCTTGCACTCATTCTTTTGCCAGTCTCTTCCGGATTTCCTCCCGATCCTGGTTCTGGGACAGGCGAACCGGGAAACCTTTGACTATGACGCTGAAAGCCCGGCGGTTCACTGTCGCGTCGGGTCCAAAGACAGTTTGAACGCGTTTCGGCGACTCATGAGTCATGAGTCACGACTCACCACTGACCAGTGACCACTGCGCAGAGGCAGAGTGGGTTCAAGTTCGTTCAAGTTGGTGCGAGATTCGGGAAAAGTTATCACGTGCCTGTTAGAATGACCGGGTTTTTTCCACCTCGCGTGCGGGAAAAGTTTCAACCTGCCCGCAAAATCCCTCTCCGCGTCACAACCCCCATACAGATACTCTTAACGGATAACTTATCATTTTTAAGAAGTCCATCACCCTTACAATGTCATTTATGGATGGCATGCAGTCGCATCTGGGTACAGAATTCGTGGACGGTACCGAGCCTATCGAGGAGCTTCTTGATGCCGTAGCGGTAAGAGAAGTGAACGGGAGAAGTGAACTGTTCAATAACTAACAAAATATAGGAAGAGAGTTGCTCCATGAAGATTTAGGTCTTCGAGAAATACAAAGCTGCACGCAGTAAGTGGCCAGGCTTTCTCAGAACGAACGAAGCCTACCGTAAGGTACGTAGCCTTCCCACGTACCGTAAGAGCACTTACGCTTGGTGTGTGGGTTGGAAGCAGACGTATATTTCTCGAAGACCCATTCATGGGCGAAGAATGCACTAGCAGGTCTCCGAAGCGCCCCTGAACAGGTGAGAAAAGATGGCATGGATCGATGACTCGCGTAGGCAACAACTCGGATGATGTTTGTGCTGAAGACCCAGTTGGGTGAATACCTGTACTTGGGCTTTTCTTTAGCAAGAGGATTGACGGCGAGAGACAAGCCTATGTCTCGCCTGATGACATACATTTGACTATACCTGAACAGGCGCTGAGTATAGCCGCATAGGACGCGCAAGTCCTGTTTCAGCAGAGACAATTGGTAAGCCTGACTGGTAGTGACTACAGTGGAAGGCACAAGCGGCAAGCTACTATGATCCAATATACCTTTGCGGATGGTGCACAGAGGTGATGATGCACAGAGGTCGCAGCCGAGGCTGATCTTCTGCAGGTCTACGACTGTGCATCTCTTTCTCTTTAGAGGAGAAGTTGAACATTTCTCCGAGAAGTTGGACAAACCTATCATTCAGATATCACGGTCGAATTCAACAAAACTGCTTACAACAACGAAGAAATCTTTCTGGAGTAAATACACACAGGCTTCAACGCCCTCGTCGAAAATCAAGGTTGAAGGGACACCTCTTGGTGATGTGGCCTCGGTTCACAATGCAGATAGAGCTCTTGCAGAGCTATGTACGCAAACGTGAGGTGGGCACGGCTTTATTCCACTGGGTGGTACGAGTATTCTTCTACCACTTGATACCGCTATAAGCAGACTGGTTTCGTAAAACCCGCGAAACTTTTATGTCAACACCTGAATCACTGATCCGTTGATGTAATGTATCAAGTGCTTGCAGAAGACTCGTATCGCCCCGTGGAATCAGAGCCGTAGTCACCTCTCGGTCGCGTAGCTCTCTAAGAACTATCCCTCTTGCAAAACGCCACGTCTATACCAAGAGTTGCTCCTTGTGATCAAGAACAGCGTTGAAACCTGTGCGCATTTACTTCAGAAATGTTCCTGTGTTGTTGTAAGCAGCTTTGTTGGCTTCGACCGTGATGCCTGGATGATAGAGTTCTACGTCTTCTTTTCACAGAGCAGCTGGAATATCGGTCCAAGATCCGTGTGAACTCAGCTTTGGCTGCAATCTCTGTCCATCAGCTGCCAAGACGTACGAATTTGATGTAGCTTGCCGCTTATGTCATCTCTTGCAAAGTTGTTTATTCAGGTGTTGTGGCAGAAGATGCGGAGAGATGGGGGAGAATCAACTCTTTACGAGACCCTTCCTAGATTGTACAGCAAGTTCCTCAATCGCCGCGATTGACGATCGCGATCGCACGGAAAGACTTGTCAGAAGAAGCACGTTTCTTTGCAAGTCTTTGTGTGCCTCTCCGTCAAAAGGCGGAAATTCTCTAGCTCTAGTCGTCTTCTAAACAAGAACACAAATCCTATGTGAACAAATTGAGTTCTATGATGGATGAATTTATCACAATATACATCACTCAACGAATATATCTGCGTCACGTCGGTAGTTGTAGTCATATGGAGTAAGCTTGTCCTTCTCTTTTGCCCTCATGAGTCATTTGCCTTGATGTACTTCGGTCCAAGCCGTCGACATGCGCGGCGTCAAATGCTGGCGACAGGAGGTCGACATATCTCCTGTCTACCTACGGCAAATGGACGCAGCCCCCAATAACAATGCAGCGATAGAACACGAGTTCGCGGAGGCTTGGCGTCGGCAAATGCGCAGAAGAGACCTGGGCCCGAAAAGTCTGGAATGTGCACGCCGGCGTGGATGCCTTCAACACAAAGGCAGCAAGCACACCCAGAACTTGCACTATCTGCAGGCTAGTTTGTCTACCAGGCCTGGCTCTCGATGAACGAAGCCAAATCCTTCATACCCACCTAGACATGAGAGAAGGGGGCCGATACATCACGCTGTCCTGGCTCTTTCCTCTTCTGTTCTCAAATTTCTCAAGGTTGCGAAAAGGGGCGTGCTCTGTTCGTAGCTGCATCGACTCCCCCACATCATCGTAGCTCGCTCATCGTGAACATCGTCAAACATATCCATTCCCTCATCTTGGCAACCTCAAGCATCTTCCAGCTTGACATCCTCCTCCCCGCTCGGCGGCCCGTTGCGCAACTGTACCTCCATCTCGTGCGCCGAGCCAAACCGCCTTTGCCGCTCTCCTTCTGCTCCTACATCATTCCCTGCAACTGTATCTGCGCCTTCATCGTCGCCTGCGCCGGTGCCTCCTCTTCCCACATCAACGCCCACATGTCGATACAACCGAACGCAGTGATCCTGCCCCGCACTTACCATCGTTTCCCCATTGACATCGACCCAGAAACAGACTCCCCGGTGGCCAGTCTGTACCCTCTGCAGCACCTCCTTATTCCTCACATCCCACAGCACTATATCGCCGTCTTCACTGGCAGACGCGACGAAGGGCTCACCATCCAAGACGCCGAAACAACCGCCAATGGCATATTTCTCGTTACGGTGGCCCTGGTAGGTCTTCTTAACGGTGCCGGCGACGTAGTCCCAGAGACGAATGCAATTGTCGAGATTAAACGCTAGGACGAAGCGACCATTGGGCGAGAAGCACACGTTCGTAACAGCCGGGTTATCTTCGTGGACAAGGGTTCGGAGACATTGGCCCGTCGAGGCGTCCCAGACGCGGCTTCATAGTTTTTTTGTTAGTCTTCGATGCTTGTATATGTGTGTCTGTCTGTGTGTGTGTGTGTGTGTGTGTGTGTGTGTGTGTGTGTGTGTGTGTGTGTATGTGTGTGTCTGTGTAAATGCATGCTGGGAGAAAACGCAAAAGGAAGCCCAGGCCCGGACGAAAACCTACATCAGCCCATCCGTCGAACAACTCGCCACCAAAGTCCCATCTCTACAGAAATCGATTCCAGAAACAGGATCACTATGCGCCGGCAAACTCCTCATCAACCTCCCCGCGCGAACATCCCACAAAAATACCGCCTCGTCATACGAGCCACTAGCCAGAACGTTCCCCTTGGGCGAAAACGCCAAGCAGTGTATGTAATTGTGATGGCCTCGCAGCGCAGCCGTCCCGTGTCCCACGCCAGACTTCCTCGTCGTCGTCTTGGGCCGTCCCGTGACCCGGTCCCAGAGCCGGATCGCCTTGTCGTCGGATCCGCTCGCTAGCATGTTGCTGTCGGGTGTCCAGGCTAGGCAGCTCACGCCGGCCATGTGCCCGACCAGTGTGTCGATATGAGTGCCTGTGACGGCATCCCAGAGCTTGACGGAGCCGTCTGCGGATGCTGAAGCTACGAATTTGCCGTTGGGCGAGATGCGCACCTGCGATACGGGGCCGGTGTGGCCGTGGAGAGCCAGCACGGGTTTGTAGTTTGGTCGGAAGGGTTCGCGGGGCGGTGGTGAGGTGTCTTGGCGCGGAGGGGGGGAGTAGGACTCCGACTCATATCGCGAGCCTTGAGAGCCTTGGGAGCCTTGGGAGCCTTGGGAGCCTTGGGAGCCTTGGGAGCCTTGGGATGATGTGGATGAGTCGGAGTGACGGCGCGTTCGCGGACGGGCGGCCCTTGAAGTAGGTGATGCGCCGCGCGAGCTCGACGCGCATGATGAGGGAGACCGGCTGACCTGCCTGGACTGTGATCGCGATGGGAATTTTTCGGTAAGGAGAGCGGCGCTGGGGCGTCTCGACGCGTCGTAGTCTGGCTGTGCTGCATCACTCGGTTCGTGTGCCGACGCGCCTCGAGGACTTGAGGGCAGGGAGGAGTCGTCGTGCGTCTTGCGTCGCTTGTTCCGTGAGATGGGTTGCGCAATGTCGTCTGCGGGGACCATGGCAGGTTCGGTTGCTTCGGAAGCGGCTTGCTGGCGGCGAACGAGGTGATCGACCTTGGGATGTCGGTAGGTACATATGTATCAATGCATGGGCAGCGAAATTGTGAATTGCTTCAAGGAATCAAGAATGTGAGATGGGGTCGCTGTGGGTCATTTGTGCCGCGCTTGTTCTTTATTGGTCAGGAGAGGTACGCGTCACATGCGGGGGAAAAAGGGCCCATGTTTCTGACTACCTACCCTGTAGTAAGATTGGCAAAATGCTCTCGGAGTACGGAGTATAATGCAAGGTTTTTGTCTGAAACGAATCAAGCCAACGGTAGACTTCGTCGCCCAGCTCTGTATTCGTGCGACACCAGCAGGATGCTCATGGCGACGGACAACTGACGGCAAGGCCGCACGGGTAACACGGAAGCTTGATCTGAGAAACCCGAGGATGGAATAGACCCCTGCCCAAGTGGAAACTTTTCCGAAGCTGCCGAAAGAATCAGGGGGCAGTTTATCGCTCTTGCAGGTACATAGGTATACATAGGTACATACGGTATGTACTCTGTCTATGATGCAAAGGGGGTGGACGGTTAACTGACATGTATCATGTATGTAACATGTAGCATACGTACATACCTATCTGGTGTCCCTTTCTCCTACCTGCTGACACTGCAACTGCTCACAAGACTCAGAGTCTGAGACTCGCGCGCAACAAAGTTTCATCAGCACGGTGCTTGGATATTCTACGTCAGACGGCAGTGTCTCAGAATCTCAGATCACAAGAGGATCGTCAAGTGCTCGGCCCATACTCCGCAGGCCATGAGTCGAATTGTCCGGGGCGGATAAAGAGGCCGCCAACGAAATGGCCATGAGGTGGTACTGTACCGAGCACAATCGCCATGTCGATGGGCAGAAAGTTGAAACGTTCTACCGAATATAAGAACCATCTCCGATATCCCCAGCCAAGGTCTAAACAGCCTAATAAAGAACCGAAGACCCTATTCGAATCGAGATGGTCATACGTTAAAACTCATGACGGTACACATGGCTGTTAACGTCCGTAACCCACGCACGGTGGCTGCACGCCCCTCCACGGCGTTTTTATGGCGCAACTCTAGCATCAACTCTTCACGCACGCGGCATACCTAACGTCGCCCGTGCCGCCATCGCTTGCTCGAGCCCATTGCTGGCACGAAACTTGACGGAAACGATCTTCAACAACCAGGGCCCTCCCGGCTGTATCGCGGCGCGGGCGGAGATGACCGATCCACATTCTGCGACTGTTGGACAGACCAAGCTGCATTTGCTCACAAGGGCGCAGCCGACTTCGAAGTCCGAGTTGGATGAGTCGAACCCTGTGCCTCTTGAAGAGGATGAGTTTCAGCCCATTGTTCCAATTTGTCGTGCATGCAGATACCTACCTACCTATCTAGTACATATCCGACTCATCCGCGCCAGCTGGCAAATGGCAGCCTCAAGCACTGCAAGTTGACTTGTGAATGCAAGAGGACATGAATGATGCGAGATGCTGCCATTGAGTTGATTATTTGAGAGCGCATATGCATCTCAGCCTGGTCTGCCTTTCCGACCGCTGACCACCGTTTCCCAGCCATGTCTTACATACCCCGTCTTTGTGGCCATGGTGGCAGATTCCTGCGGCCGAATGCCTGCGCTTTGTTTGAACTTTGGAGTCGCTTGGATGCTCGGAGTGCGGAGTGAGCGGGTGAAGAGGTGGGCCTGCCATTGGCTAGATGAGATCAGGGCCTCGCTCAGCCGGGAATATCCCTGCGCCACCCAATCACAAGTTGCCACTCTTGCAGATGCAATTTACCGGACCCCTGGCAGGAGCCAGGAACGCTCCGCCAAACCCACGGCCCCCGATCTTGCTGCTTCAAAATGCCTTTTTCGCTTTCGTCTCACCAGTCTTTCTTTCTTCAACCACCCTGCCAGTTGCCGCTCCTTATCATTCACTTGTTCAGGTGTTCATTGAACTTTCCCACTTTCTACACTCTTTTATACACTCAACGGTCGTTCTTTCGCCCTTTTTTTTTAATCACGTAATTCAGCACAACAACTGTTCCAGTCAACCTCAACACCAGCCACAGTCAACATGCGTTTCTCCGCTGCTGCCGTTCTGGCCTTCGCCGCCTCTGCCTTGGCCCAGACGCCTGATTTCGATCCCATCTACACGCCCAAGAAGGATGAGGTTGTCGCCGCCGGCTCTCCTCTCGTCATCACCTGGGACGCTCCCGCCAAGTACGCTTCTGGAACCGTTTCCATTTCTCTGATTGGCGGTGCCACCCAGAACTCTCAGCAGCCTATTGCCGATATTGCTTGTAAGTCAGAAGGAAGAAGATACAGGAAGGAAGAACAGAAACTACCGCGACACGAGATGTCACGAAGTGGCACTGTGTGTCAAAGTCTGCGGACTGCTTGTTTGTTTCGTTTGCTCGCGTCGATCAAGAGACTAACATCTCTCACAGCTGGTGTCCAGAACAGCGCCAAGACATACACCTGGAACGTCGATGCATCCCTCGGCAAGGAAAATGTCTATGGCCTTGTCTTCAAGCTCGAGAGCGACAAACAGATTTTCCAGTACTCCAACCCCTTCCACATCAAGGCCGGTGGCAAGGCTTCTGGTAGCGACGGCGTCACCTTGACCAAGTCTGTGGGCACCAAGACTGTCCTCTTGTCTTCCACCCCGGCCACCGTCTCAACGACTACCGCGCCTGCCGCCCACACCACTACGCCCAGCAACAGCGAGACTACTCCCACCAGCTTCGTCACCAAGACTGAGGACTTCACCACCACTGTCCCCTGCACGACCAACTCGGCCAACGGCACTGGCGCTGGCGTTGCCACTGACATGCAGACTGCCCCTACTGGCTCTGGATCTGCGCCCACTGCATCCAACCCCATCATGACCAAGTCTGGTGCCATCAGCCCCGTTCCCACCGCTGGTGCTAGCAGCATCCGTGTCGGCTCATTCACCATTGTCGCTATTGCCGCTGCCTGCCTTTTGCTGTAAATGCTTGATTCCTGGGACATGTCGTTTGGACGTTCTTTGCTGTTTATGGGAGTATGGAATTTAGCTGGCACATGAAGACTATGTGACCTCTGGTAATGGATAGTTGTATAGTTGCCCTCAGGATTTGCTTGCCCACGGGCACAGCTGGAACTATGGGCTTTTAATGTACGAGTTGGATTAATCGTCACAACGCGACTCCATATTAATGGTAAATTTGCTTGATACTACACATTTCTTGCGACCGATTATGAACGGTGCTTGGGTCAGGTCCCAGGACCAGTAAGGCCCTGTGATGAATTGATCGTTTCGGATTTTGACGATACATTGCGCTGCTCAGCGTAACTTACCCCACGATCGGTGACCCGTCGCCCGGGTGTAAGTCGTGCATTTGCTGAGGCTTCTCCTTGCCCTATGTCATGTGAAGCCGTAGCTATTCCCGCAACGTCCTCCTCCGTAGACGTTGCACAAAAGAGTGGCCACAGCCGTCTGGAAGGGTCTGGCCACTGGGTTGTGCTTTGTTATCCCCGATATTCAGTGCGACATGTCACATCACATACATACTGTATGTAGGTACATACTCTAGTCCGACTCTCCCGCTGTGCCCCGCGCCACACCATCCCAAAACCACCAATCCCCGTGACCTATCACCACACTGTACGCACCAGGGCAACGAATGAAAAAGACGAGTCTTATGATGTGCAACGGTGGCATCGCCGAGACGTTGCCAAGACACTGCATCCCAGGCCGCATCGGAACTGAAATGCAAGACACGTTCATGCCTGTCATCCTGTGTAGGCTATCCGATGGTACATACCTGCATGCCGTACGACCTCCCACCAAGTGGTGGCGCATTGTTGACAGCATTGTTGTGATACATATGTACATGGAATGGAATGTGTTTGGACTCCACCTTTGCTCTTCTTTGGCGTTTCTTCTTCTATTTTTATACAAGTCTTTCTTTGGCCAACTTTTCTTGATGTACCTATATGTACATACATACATGAAAATCTGCTGTGAAGAAGTACCTACTATGCCAGTAGGAGATAAACTGATGAAACCAAAACATGACAACAAAAGATGGTACATAGATCCCACCCGTGTCAACCCCACAGGTTCCCGATATCTCTGTGAAAAGAAAGAACTTCTGTACTCAATTCGACTCAACTACCTACCTACCTAACCTGCGAGGTGATCAGAATTTTGTACCGTGGTTAGCTGCTCAATGTACCAAAATATTTTTTTGTACGGAGTACAAGGTACAATCTTATCCAATTGTTGGTTTTGCGAAGTGAGGTTGTTGCAGTGAAGCCTGTAGGTGGAGGTACTTGGTACATAGCCCAAGTGTGGATCCGACTCGTGGAACCTCGTGGAATCCACGACTCCTTGGAAAGAGTCTTCTACATACGCCCATTCTGTTACATACGGAGTACATAGCAACTTACCTAGCTAGATCTCTTCCAGTCAATAGACTCTACCGATCCTGCATTTCTGTTCTAGAGTTATGAGCCCGGGCTTTGGCTTTCTGTAACTTCTTCACTTTTATCATCATCTTTCACCATTTTTTGAAGAACGTGTGTGTTCTTCCCCTCTTTTTTCTTCGCTTTCTATCTCTTCCATCTTCTCCTAAAATCAAGATAGAACTGTCGACAAAGGAAGTCAAATATCCGACCGTCGCACTCAAATCATACGACGATTGGAATGATTTCTACGAGAATTTGGAGAAGTTGTGTCGGAGAATGAAGCACTGGGATAAGGTCAACCCCGATCTCCCAGACCTCGACTCCGACATTCTGGTGAAGCCTGCTGTTCTTACACCGGAATAATGTTTGGACTTCATGTTGTCCAAAATTGAACGCCGGACGGCATCCTCGACAGCTGGATCATCCTCGGCGAGTCGGACCTCGACAACTGAAACGTCTACCACAACTACGTCCAGTTCCTCCAATCGCCCGGTTGACCTTATCCCAGTACTTCATGCTCCGACATGACTTCTCCAAATTCTCGTAGAAATCATTCCAATCGTCGTATGATTTGAGTGCGACGGTTGGATACTTGCCATCGAGACAACAAGCACGTAGCGGACAAAATCGTTGATCACGGGGAGAGAGACGACGACTGGAGAGAAGAGCGCCGTAATCTCCCTACGGTTATAAATGTGCCCTTCGATGTGATGATGAGCTCAAAGGGGATACAAGCTGCCTCGGTAAAGACGCTATTGCTTTTATCTGGGGAAAACCTGAATCGTACTGCAATAATAACTCAATGCAGTTCATCTGCTAACTGGTTAGGGCACGACTATTCTACCTTTATTAGTGACATGGAGGTGAAGATTCAAGTCACAAAGCGTGGAAGTCAAATATCTATTGTCTAGTTCCGCAACTTGCAAGATATTGAGCGACATCCTTGGGTACTACTGAGCAGCCATGGCATTCATACCCATCCTCGATATGTACTTACAGGCCTACAAGTACTACCTTATGAACTTCGCCAGGACTAAGCACAGAGTGAGTGTCGAAGGAAGCGTGCTTGGTCCCGACAAAGTTCATAAGGTAGTAGTTGTAGGCCTGTAAGTAAATACCGGGCATGGGTATGAATGTCATGGCTGCTCAATAGTACCCAAGGGTGTGGAGGGTCGACCAAACTAAACCCCCCAAGTACAGGGCCTCAGGCTGCGATAACACGGCTGGAGTCTGGCGCCAAAAGACTTTAGTATATGGTTACTGTATGTCCCGGGACCACTCCAGAAACGAGAGCAGAGATGAGATGAGCAAGGCAGGTCAGGACAGGTCAGGACAGGTCAGGACAGGTCACAAGAGACTTATACTGCACAGTAGCTTATAATGTCAAGTGTAGAGAGACTTGTCGTTTTGTGCTACACAAAACTCGAAGACTTTCATCGAATGGACTTGCCCTGGCCCCTATTAGAGACTTGCATGATGTAGCAGCACCACTGTCCATCTGTAACCGCCGCATATAGAAACACTAGATTCAGGAAAGAAAGCTTCAAACTCCATTGCTTCCTCCGCATTCCAAACTTCAAACACAAAACACTGCGTGCCACTGTCCATATAATACATTTAACTCCCTAAGACGCCATGACGCCCTTGCATCGTAGCGCGATACCATTTAGCCTTTCCCTGTCTGGTACACAGAGCCACCACTGATGGAAATCCAAAATAAGACAGAAAACGAAGCAGAAAACGTGAATTACTTTCCCCCCCTCTGCCCCCTAGGCAACGGCGGAATCCACGCAACTCCCAAATTCAGCGCAATATGTACCACCCCAATAATCCACAATGACCTCCCATACCCCTTCCCATGGTCCATGAACCGAAAGATGACCGCAAACACAACGCCCCCCACGTTGCCTCCCGCGCCAGTTATACCCGACAGAATCCCATTAGCGGACGGATGGACATGAGGCACCAACGCAAAGTTGGCCCCATTCCCTGCCTCAATAAACACCGCAGCAAGAACAACGAGCCCGATAAGAGTACCCAAGTCCCGGCCATTGCCTTCTGAGGGATCCACCAGTCCAATCGTGATGAGCATCGCGCCGCTGAGGACACCACACGTGACGATCCATAGCTTCTTCATCCACAGATTCCGATTAAAGTTGTTATAGAGGAAATCGGCGATGACACCGCCAAGTGGACGTGTCACCACGTTGAGGAACCCAAATATGGCCGCGTAGTTACCTGCTTCCGTCTGGCTTAGGCGGGGGAAGTTGGCGACGTAGTAGGCACTGAGGATCGAGTTGACAGCCAGCTCGCCGCCAAAGGAACACGAGTAAGTCGCCACGTGGAAGAGAGTCTGGAGTGAGAAGATGACGGGCCAAGAGTCCTTGAAGGAGGGCTTGACGACCGTCTCTGCCTGAGCCACGGAAATAGCCTCTGCCAAAGACGCGGCGTCGGGTATGGATTCATTGCAGAACCGTGAAGCGTACTTTGAGGAGATGGAGGCTTTTTCTTCATCTTGGCTAGGCGGCTCACCGACGAAGGTGGGCGTGTCTTCTGCTGAGGTACTGCTGCTACCCGAACGGGCTTTGTCGAGGTTCTCCCGGACACGCTGCCATCGCTCTTCCCAGGGCCCGAGGGGTGAATCTGGGCAGAGGAAGTACATGCCTAGACTGCATGCGAGGAGGCAAACGAGCGGGACCACAAAAGTTACTCGCCAGGCTTTGGAGGGGCTCATGCCTTGGGTCATGGTAAGGGAGTCAAAGACAGCTGGCATGATGAAGTATGTGATGCCGCCACCGGCATTGCCCCAGCCGCCTGATAAGGCATTGGCGGTGCCTACGACGTTTCTGTCGAAGAAGGCGGTGCACCATACTTGGCATGGGACGAAGGTGGCGCCGAGAATGCCAATGAAGAATCGACTCACGTATAGTCCTGTCGCATTCGTGACGAGGGGAGCGAGGCCGATGGGCAGACATCCAATCATCAAGAGCGAAGCGAACACTTTTCGGGATCCAAAGCGGTCGCAAAGGGGTCCGGCGATGAATCGTAACAGCAAGGTCGCGCACATGGAGACGATGTTGGAGTTGGCGATCTGAGTCGAGGTGAGGTGGAGGTCATTCTTAATCGTGGCCGTCAGAAGCGGCGGGAAAGCATACCTAGGAGGATTTTGTTAGACATTATGTATGTAGGAGCATCAGGACGGAAAAGTTTAGAGCACAAAAGGATCGAGGCCTTGAAGTAGGGACTGAAATATCATACCATGCCCAGAAACCCAGCATGAAACCCATCCAAGAGAAAAAGAAGACACGCCCGTGTTGGTCTACCACGTTCAAGACAGGTATACTTTGGGCTTTTCCATTTATAGGATTGAGTTTGGGAGCCCGCCATAGCAGAGAGATGTCAAAGCTCATTGTGTCTTGGAGAAAGTTCAAAGTAAGTCAAAAATTTGAGATAACTACTTCACAGTTTAGAGTATTCAACTCCTTTACTTATGAAACTGATGGAGCTCATATAAAAGTTGACTTGGGGAGAACATTCTATGAATACCTCACCGCACTCCATTGCTCATCCATGCTCAAGTATTTAAACCGGAAAGCGAGACCAAGCCCCCCCCCTTCAGAAGCTCGAGCTTATCATGCAGCACGAGCCGGCCGGAGATGTGAGTGTCAGGGCATGGAGAAGAGAGAGACGAGTGGCTGGAGGAGTGGCTACTTTGGCACGTGGAGCGGGTGCCGTCACAGCGCAGACTTCATGTCATATCCGACGGGTAGAAATTAGAATGCTAATACCTAGGTATGCAGCATTCTAATGCATTTGACCGATAAGCGATGTCTCGTTGCTCGATCCTGGAGCCCATGGTGCATATATGATCAGCATTGGAATATATGCGTGGGCCTATTCCCTCCTAATCGGTCGAAGGCCGGACGTGCTATCACATAGGAAACCAAAGAGCCTCTCTGGCTTTTAGATCAAAAGAGGCGTTTGCTCTATCTGATGGGCTTCGAACCGTCGGTGTCTCCTGGAACGTGATGGCATGCAGCCAGATAGCCGTTTGAGCCCCCAACGAAAGATTCAAAGCAGCCATCGGGTTGGCTCGATGTCGGGCTCCTTATCTGAAGTCGATTATACGTAGACGAGCCTCAGCGCCACGGTCCTTATCTCCACAATTCTCACTGTGGTCAAGATAGGTGCCTACCAGGTACCTAGGTAAGTAAGTAAGGACCTACTAGAAAGGGCCGCGTCTTATCATCAGCTATCATCGGGGCCATCCGCGGAGAAGAGCGCTTCGAAAAAGCCACGCATATGTACGTTTATGTAGGCTGGAGACCTTTCGTAAGTGAAAGACCGATAGTAAATGACTTGGCGGCGAGTTGAGGCAGCAGTATGTTTTTCTTAAATGCTCATGCGATGCCACATGTTGAGAAGCAGCTGGCGGTGATACTCGATCTCAGGAAATAAGGTTCCGGTGGGACGGCACAGAACCGAGGAGATGAGTGAGTAGATGATCATTCCGTCATGCGTTGGGTGCCTCGTGAATGGAAGAATGTTCCTTGGTTGTTGGTCGACGACCTGAGCTGCTTCCCAGAACGGGTTCAGCAGACGTGCCGAATGCGCCGACTGTTGCAAGAATTGCTGCCTGACTGCAGGTGTTGATTCTGACTGACTCTGACTTTGCTGGTCAATTTGTGTATGGGGTTTGTTGTTCTTGTGCGTCATTGTTTCAACTTTCAACCGTTGGTGTGGATATTGTCGCGCCGGATCAGACGGGCCGAGGAAGCCAATCGGCCGGCAGTACTCCGTATCGGTGCATGAAATTCGCCGGCAATACGGAGTATTGTAGTACACTGTACATATACGGAGTACATGCGTGATTCACTAACATACGGAGGACGACCGATGCGGCGGCTGATGCAGGACTCCAGGAGGCGGCTACGGGAGGGCACATAGCACCGAGTCACCGACAGAGTTATTATCGTGCAATCCGCATTGCTTCTCAGTTCCTAACTTCCCTCAATGGGTGACAATTACCGCGCCACCACCGCCACTGCCAGTGCCTAAAAACCCCGTGGGAATCTGAGCCTCTGAAGTCACAAGTATAACTCAGTTCAAGGGAGACATTATTATTATTCCACACGCACATAACTAGCGCAATTGACCTGCCTATAGCCTAAAGCGGTTAGAGGGCTACAGTTACCCCTGCTAGTGCCATATAGGTACTTCGCTGACACGGCCACACCTCACAAGATACTTTCTTTCGTGTTGGAAAAACAAAACACAGATTTCGACACCGTGGCTTCCTACCATCATCTGTCGATCATCAGCTTCACGACCTGGCTTTTGAAGCTATACAGACATCCTCTTTAATTTTCAGTTTCTCGAATTGAAAATGAGCTCCCCATCTACGTCATCATCACAGCGACCTTCGCACGCGACTCAGCCTCTGGATTCCCAAGCAACACATCGAGCACACCTAGCTGAGGTTGAGAGATTACGCGCGGAAAACGAGGCAATGCGTGAGCAAATAGCCAAACTACAGTCCTCTGTCGAGATTCAGACCGAAATGAATCCGCTTTCCGCGATTGAGAATGCATTACCCAAGCAATCCGTCGTCCCCTTACAGCCATCGAGCGCTCATCTTGACGCGTCATACAGCCCAGCGCGGCCTGCCTCCTGGACTCCATCTGAAGATGAAGATTCCGATAGCTCTGTCAGCCGCCTGCTGCGCCAGGAGGCCAACGGCGGTTCCGACAGTGATCTTGATGACAGCATTGACGGCGATCTCGACAGCGTTCCGGCCGCTGAGGATGAGCTTGAACGCGCACCTCGTCGCCGCCGCAGACCGCGTCGCCGCAACCACGGTGAGCTCCGCGAGTTGGTCGAGGGTGTGGACTACGACCTTACAGACCTCCACGAGCCAGACCTACGCGTACGTGACCATCCGCCACCGCCAGAACTGGTGTATGAGAGCTTCAATGACGCCCTCGCTGGCGTTACTGCATGGGCAAAGGACCACGGGGTGGCTTACCATAGGCATAGATGGTCCAGAGGCCACCGCTATAGACTTTGTATGACCTGCTACCGCCGTGGAAAACCCCGCGCGGCTGACGACCGCGAGGCTGGCGAGTCGAGTGTCTCGCGGCGACGGCCAGGCGCTGCGTCACAGAAGACTGACTGCAAGATGCAATTCTGGCTTGTGGCGAATGACTATACGCAGCTGGACGGTCAGTGGAGGGTCAAGTGGTGCGAGAATAGAGCCAGCATTAGTCATAATCATCCTCCGGCGCGCAGCGCGAAAGATATTGCGTCACACAGGCGGGAGACGCGTACTGACGAAATGAGGCTGCAGTTACAGTCTCTTTGGCCTCGCACGCGAGGTGCGACACAGGCGCTACTTTTGGTAGAACAGAAGTTCCCCGAGGCAGTGGTCAGTCGCCGGGACATCATAAATGAGTACAGGCGTTGGCAGCACCGCGAGCTGAGCACGAAAACGAAAGTTTAGGCGCTGTACAGTAAGATGGACGAGAAGAACTATTGGTATAGGTATGTAGAGGGTCTGTTGACGCTGTACAGCAATGTGGGCGCCCAGACTGTATGGAGTTTGTGCAGGAGCTCGAATTGCTAATTCTTTTTGTCTAGGTGCGAGGTTGACTCAGATAATTACATCACGCATCTAGTCTTCATTCATCCAGGATGTCTCGAGCTTTTCCAAGAATCCCCCGATGTGCTGGTCGTTGATTGCATATTTAAAACGAACAAGTATAACTTTCCATTGTTCAATTTGGTTGGCTCGAATGGAAATGATCGCACGATACCTCTGGGTGTCGCCCTCATGAAACATAGGGACGAAGCGTCTTTCTCTTAGGTTCTCAACCAGCTTAAGGAACTACTTGAGTCTAGGGGCATTCGTGTCAAGCTCTGGGTTACCGATAACGACGGGGTTCTCATTAACGGCCTGAACACAGTGTTTCCAGAGGCCAAAATTCTCATGTGTCGCTGGCACATGAACAAGGACGTGGCGAGTTACCTGCGGACGCAGATGTCAGGCAAGCCTGGCTTTGGCCGTCGTCGTGAAGGGACACGCTATGTTGACGACCCGCAAGCTTGAATTTATGACGCTTTACCATAGTCTGATGAAGTCTCCCACTATCGCCGACTATGAGACTCGCCTGGTAGCATGTGAGCGCCTGTCACACGAGGCGACCGCGTACCTGAAGCGGTACTGGCTTAACCGCCACAAGGAGAAGCTGGTGCAATGCTGGATTGACGACCATCTACACTTCGGTGTCACAGTGACAAGCAAAGCTGAGGGGTCTCATAAGGACATGAAAGTATGGCTGAACGGCTGTCAAGCAGACGAACTATGTCTTTTCACCCGTCTTGATGGATTTTACGATGCGCGTGTCCGACAAGTAGGGTCAGCGGACAGCGCGGATAACCACAAGTTGCGCAATGATTGCCAGCGACCAATATTTCAAGCTATCAGCATGCGGATAACTCGCCACGCGCTTGCGCAGACAGTCCCTGAACTGACTTACGCCCAAGCAGAGCTTGAGAAGCAGCGACGCGACGAGGGCTACCAGTTCACTCGCTGCACAAGACGACGCACCAGATCCCTAGGCATGCCTTGTTGGCACCGACTCGTCGAGCTTTTGCGCACCAACGACGTTCTTCAAGCCAGCGACTACGACGTCCATTGGTGGGTTGATCGCGGTCAGGTCCCTGAAGTTGAGCGGCCCAATATACCACTGGAGCCGCAGGTCATGCAGACTTCGCGGCGACAACAGCGTGCTCGTCCACACCAACGGGGTGCTGGACCGCGTGGCAGTCGTCGTGAGCCAAGTCTATTTGAGCGTCTTGACGGCAACAACAGAGCCGCAACGCCGCCATCAACACTACCCTCGCGCATGGCACGGGAAGCCGTACCCTCGGAACAAGTCTTCGTATGGCAAGCCATGCCTCCACCCGTTACGAAATCGACAACAACAACAACACAACAACAACCACGACCACAACCACAACCACAGCGCCATCGCGGCCTTCTTTGCCTGCCATGCCCCAGCAACGCCAATTGCTGGCTTTTCCAGAGCCTCAATCGCATCAGCACGCGGCGTTGCATGGTTTTCAAAGCCATCATCGGCCACATTCTCCTTGGTCGATTGATAATCGAGCTCAGGAGCAATATCATGGGGGGCAAGTTCCAGCGCCAAATTGGCAGAGCATCCAGTCTCATGCGCAGCCTCTGGCGACAGCAGCAGCCGGCAATCCAGGGCCTCAATTCCGGGCGCCAAGCACGCCTCTCGATGCCGACGATGGCTTAAGATTCTCTGTGCCGGCGCGGCAATACAACCGGGCCGGCAGTAGCATGCTATATAATAGCACGGATGCTAGTCAGTAGATGAAATTAGATAAAAACACGGCCAACATGGCTCTCTGTACGTCTATTCGCGCCTCGGAACGTTCCAGGCAACGTTCCTCCCCTACGTTACGAGGGCGACCGACTTCAACCACCAGCCGGCAGCTTTTTTGACGTACATCAGCGACACGCTCGGGGAGACTCACAAGGAGCGACGAGCTGGTCTTAACTTGGTCAAGATGCGGCAGGGACAGCACGAATCCCTCCACGCGTACGTCTCGCGTTGGGAGTGTACTCTCTTCGAAGCCAGGTTCGCAACACTTTTCCGACCACGTGCGGATCATTCTGCTGTCCCTGCCGCATCTTGACCAAGTTTAGACCAGCTCGTCGCTCCTTGTGAGTCTCCCCGAGCGTGTCGCTGATGTACGTCAAAAAGGCTGCCGGCTAGTTGAGACAGAGAGCCATGTTGGCCGTGTTTTTATCTAATTTTATCTACTGACTAGCATCCGTGCTATTATATAGCATGCTATGTACTGTCGCCCAGTTGGTTGGGCCATGTGACGCGTCAAGATGAGCGCTCGATGCGCGTTCGAGCTCATCTTCAGCGCCCGGAACGCTTTCGAGATCGCCGTTGGCCTCCTGGCGCAGCAGGCGGCTGACAGAGCTATCGGAATCTTCATCTTCAGATGGAGTCCAGGAGGCAGGCCGCGCTGGGCTGTATGACGCGTCAAGATGAGCGCTCGATGGCTGTAAGGGGACGACGGATTGCTTGGGTAATGCATTCTAATTCAAATCGTGGAAGGCGGATTTGGTTTGAATCTCGACAAGAGGACTGTAGTTTGGCTAATTGCTCACGCATTGCCTCGGTTTCCGCGCGTAATTTCTCAATCTCAGCTAGGTGTGCTCGATGTGTTGCTTGGGAATCCAGAGGCTGAGTCGCGCGCGAAGGTCGCTGCTATGATGACGTAGATGGGGAGCTCGTTTTCAAGTCGAGAAACTGGAGAATAAAGAGGATGTTTGGATAGCTTCCAAAGCCAGGTCGTGAAGCTGATGATCGACAGATGATGGTAGGAAGCCACGGTGTCGAAAGTATCTTGTGAGGTACATCATACATGTGGCCGTGTGGGAGCCAGCGAAGTACCTATGGCACTAGCAGGGGTGGCTGCAGCTCTCTAACCGCTTTAGGCTATGGGCAGGCCAATCGCGCTAGTTATGTGCGTGTGGAATAATGTCTCCCTAAGTTCAATAAGTGATGCCATCGACCATGGCGGGACGGGGCGGATACATACGGAGTACACGGGCGCTACCTATTCCAAGATGACAGCTATGTATGTGCATAATTAATAAATGGAATTATCCCGACCCTTAATAAACGGCCGAACAAACAAAGCAAAATCTTGCCATGATCACGGCGTGTGGCGCCGGCACATCTAGAAGTGGCTTTGACATAAAACAATGCAGGAACGTGTCGTGGGCTCGGCAGGGACTCGCAGGCTCTCGATGGATGGGTTGTTGACTCGCGGGTCCCTGTCACTTTGTGTCTTGAGTCTTGAGTCCTTGACTCTTGACTCTTGACTCTTGGCTCTTGACTCTTGACTCTTGAGACTTGACTTGTCGTGTCCGTTTCCGGTCGTCAGGTCCTGGATTGTTCCTTCCACTCGGGCTAGGGATCACTGTGGGTCTATGCATTCGTTGGCCGCTGGTTTTTTCTCTTATTAACCTTCAGACGGACTTCGCCGGCTTCTGCACAGACCCGAGCCATACAAGCCAAGCCCTCGAATCGAAACACAGGCCTCAAACGGCAGCACAAGGACGAGAGGACACGAGGCTACACCAAATAAGTTGTTCCGAGAACAGAAAAACACGCGTGTAGCAGTTGCATTCGCGAATCAATCTCGCAGGGCTGCAAGGCGCATGTACTCCGTAGAGCCACCTGGCACCATAGGTACACTAGGTAGCCTGCCTGATCTGGAGACAGACCTCAGATTGGCTCCACTTGGCCTGATGCACTGAGGTGGATGGACGGACCAGCCCGTTGTTTTTGCAGTGTTAGAACTTAGAACTGCAGCGTCGCTGCAAAATCGCGGATGAAGTTATAGAGAGAGACTGGACGAGAAAAAGTTCATCACAAGACGACGCATCGGCTTGTTTTCTTGCCCATGTTGCGCTCTTCTTTGTCGCTACAGAACTCTTTGTTCACAATGCAGGCCGTCGCTTCACGATTTAACCATCTCGATGCTTGGGTATTTTAGGGCGCTTATTCGATCGTTGATGGAGTACCTTGTGCGAATTGACCAATCGCTATGTTACGGAAACGGCAGCGATATCCTGGTCACTTTTTATTTTCTCCTGTCTGCTCCTGGTTGCGATACCTAGCCCTCGCCCGCGGGCTTAGCACCCTTCCTTTTCTTTGACCATCACGATTCACCACGAAATCAACGTTCAAGCCCCTTGGCGCCAGGACCCACGAGCTTGCCACCAACTTCCAAGTCGCCAAGTTGTGTCTGCTTGCATACGGAGTCCGTACTTGCAAGTTGCGCCAACCCTTGTCTTTATTTGCCATAGTTCAGCCTACTTTGTACCCTGTCAGTCTCTAATGATCATCGTTGTCGATCCAAGTTGACGGCCTCGGGGGTGGTCAGTGTAACTGGCTTGTGGACAACTAAGATCGCGACCTCTCAAGCCTGTCGCCAACGATACAACTTTTATTGTCAGTCTCAGACAGGTGCTTCAGTTTGCCGATTCATTCTGCTGCTTCCACCCGACCTGCATCAACCTGTCCGCTTCAGTCTGAGACTCGGCATTATTAGCAAGGTCTGTTCGCAATTAACAACGGGTCGCACGATACGCGCCGTATTGGTCGTCCAAGACAGTCACCAGTACCACCACATCTTTTCGCACTTCAAACTCAGCGGCTGCCGACTTCAAAGAAACTCTCCAAACTTGGACCACGCTGCCTTTGTTGCGCAAGCTTGCCAGTTATGGCCACCCACTCCATGGCCACTGCTGGCCGCGTTGTTCGCTACGATGACTGCAGCTCGACGCCCTTTCCTCATCGCCCTCAACCAGGCTCGCCCACGTTAACGAATCCCGACATGATCTTGCCAGACTACGACGAGCCTCTCGAGGGCTTGTCGCATTCATCGTCGGCCATGTGGAACGATGCGCAACACCTCGATGCCTTCAACGATTTCACATCAACTGGATACAAATCTGGACCGCCTCATCCTACCACACCTATCATCTATGGCAACGGCACAATGCTCTCCGATATTGGCGAAGTCACCGAGGTCGAAAGTATGGTTGGCTATGATCCGAGCTACAGCTCACCCCGACTAGCTGGCATACATTCAGGCACGGGAGGCAGCAGTACGGCCTTGCGCTCCTCACCTACAACGGGCAAGAAAACTTTGAAAAAAAGACCACAAATCACAAACCGCGAACGCCGACTCTCCATCGAATCGACAAGCACGACTCAGACCATAGACATCCCAGATGGGGCCTTTGGCGACTTGGACGATTCAATAAGCGTACACGACGATACCAGCTTCCATGGCGATGATGAAGAGAGCATTGCGAGTGAATTTGTGGATGAAAAGTCCCGTCCAATACGCAGTGCCAGGGCTATGCCCTCTGATCGTGCGCTGGATGAGGACCGATCTTCGACCAAATACATTAGCAAGCGAGCCGAACAGATTCTTGCCAACGCGAAGCGGCGTCTTACGGTAGGTCAAAAGTGCATTGCTGTGACACCGGGTCAGCTGACTTACCAATGGGGACCAATATGCTGATCAGGTGATGCTAGGCCATGGAGGGGAACTTGAATAGGGCTCGAACGTTCAGCTACTCGTCACTTTCCGAGGGCTCAACGCCGTCCCCGAATGGTGGCCGTTCGAATGGGTTGGCAAAGGGCAGATCAAAGCCCGCGAGCCCCAATCATTCGAGAAACGTGAGCGACAACGGCTTGCAGGGAGCCTTGCGATTAAACTTGCTTCCCCAACGATCCGCGAGTGCTCTTGGTGCTGCTGGTGGCTATCGTCAACACTTGCCCCTGTCGAAGAGCGCCGACGGTTTGGCAACCAAGAACAGCCTCGGGGCTATACGATCACCTTTGTCGTCCATGGATTCGACCTTGGAGCCCCTTGATGAGATCGAAGATGCGGAGGGTGTGATGCAAGGCCGTTCAAACAGCCGACTACAGGGTCTTGGGAGCCCGACTCTGGGAGCCTATGCGGATGTTGGCATGACACGATCTGCCTCGGCCGCTCAGGTGCGCGACTTGCACGACCAAATGCAAGGATTGAAAGGCAAAATCTCGAGTCTCAGAGAACAAGCAAAACAAGATAGTATGAAACGGCGCAGTATGCAGAATCTGAGGGCCTTGAGCCCTTTTACGAATGCTCCATATGAACCGGGATTAAGCGGCAGCAAGCAAAATGCTTCTGCGGGATCCGGGAACCCTGCTCCTAGTCGACAACTCAATGGCACGATGTCCACCCCAGACAACCTAAAACCTGGGTCTCAGCGAGTAGAAAAAGAACAAGGGCCACACGCCAGCAAAGAAAAGCAGACAGGATTGAACAATGCAGGTCCATTCCAAGAAACCCGCAACGCGCAACCAGCAGGACCGAGGCACGACTCACAAGCTGCGAATGGTGCAGCCAAATACTTACAGGGACAATACCGTCACGACAACTTACACGCCAAGGAATTGTCTCCAGAGTCTCAAAGTGACGATAAAGCAACGCAAGACACCGAAACCTTCGAAGACACTTTTAGTGAAAGTGGGGAGTCGCTCTACCATGACACGTATCAGGAGTCGGGCGACATATCGCATGAGGATCGTGAAGACGCCTTCGACTATGAGCATATTTTCTTGCATTCGGCAATGGGCGCAATCAGCCGACAAGGAATGACCAGAACAGACAGCGTGAGCAGCGTAAGCTCAAAAGATTCCATGGAAACTACGCGAGGTCCAGTGATTACGATGACGCAAGCTCGACGCCCAAGTGTCGATACTATGACCTCGATTGAAAGTTTCGCAACGGCCAGGGAACATGGCGTGGAGTCACGCAGCGCTACAGCCCAATCGTCTCGGCTAGACCACGATCTTTACATGCCTACAGCCCAACGTGAGCATGGTGAGTCCTCGACAGCGACCAAACGCTCGACCTTTGGATGTCTGAGACTCGAGAACGGCAGTAGTAGCAATGGCACGTCGAGCGGAAGTGGCAGCGGCAGCGGCAGCGACCCGAGAGCATATTCACAAAATCACACGCGTCACAGCTCACTTGTGCACCGACCCGTCGGCTCTAGCACACAAACGATACTTCACAGACCCTCATTCTCGTCATTTGAATCAACAGGCACCAACCGAAGCTTTCCACTTGTCAACAAGATGCGCCTGAGTGGAGGCGTCTTCACACCAAACGGATCACCAGACTATAAGCTCAAGCAAGTCGCCGAGTCCTTGCTGAACGAAACTGCCAGTATTCGTGACAAGGATAGTGTCGGCAGCGGACCCAACTCGCCAGCCCTACAAGCGTTGTCTCGAGAGGATCAACTACTTGTAGAACAAGTTGTCGCTAGTTTGGGACGATGTGTTCTGGGACTCAGCGAAGCGGCGCGTTTAGGAACGGGTGATCAGGACCACTACAGGCGCAGGATCGAGGCAGCCAAGAAGCTACTCGAAAATGTTTCCGACTAAAATGGACCTCGCCCATAGAACACGTGGATGACAGCTTCTCCTTTTTTCTTTCTGGACTTTTTTCTAATATCTCCTCTTCTACTCCGTAATTTCATGTATTTTTGAGCCGTCATCTGGATGTGGCTACAGTACACACCAAAGGGTCGCGGGCGGCAGGACATCAAAGCGAGGCTTCTTTTTTGATTCTTTGGGGGGCCGGGATGCCGTTCTTTCGTACTTGTTTCTTTTGTTCTCTTTTGTCGAATTGCTTTCTCGATACCCTTGTCGTAATTGTGCTCCAAGAGGAGCTGGGTTGTGTTAAAATAGGCCTACGACAGATAATACGGAGGACTGGTCTGATAATGATGACGTGGTCACGATGCGAAGTGAACACGGTTGCAAAATAAGCATGTGCATGCACGTGTAGTGCGGTGCACACACACAAGTCGGCGCACGTGTTCTTGTTTGTCTGTATGTACCTCCTTCTGTCAACTACGTAAGCGTTTCCGTCTCGACTTCCAAGTTTCCGCAGAGCCCAAAACGCCTCCATTTCGTTTCTCGCCAATCCGCAGTTCTTGTTTCGGTGTAGACAACTTGACGACAAAACCGCAGTCGGGAGCTCATTCACGACCACGCCGCGAAGAAGCACACAAAATAATCGAGACTCACAGACTGGGAGTTCCCCCAAAATTTCACAAGCTGGCCCCGCCCTCTTGAAAAGCAACACAGGCTACTCCGTACAGCTCATTTTAATTACCTACGGATAAGCAACCAGGCGGCCCGCACAGACGG
Source organism: Claviceps aff. humidiphila group G2b (assembly GCA_018360325.1). NCBI lineage: Eukaryota > Fungi > Ascomycota > Sordariomycetes > Hypocreales > Clavicipitaceae > Claviceps > Claviceps aff. humidiphila group G2b. Next base: position 88,286 of record SRQG01000058.1, read on the forward strand.
ACCCTCCCTTTGTCTCCGACGGCGCGTTTCTGAAATTCTGCTTTATCGATACAGCGCGTCTTTATTATCGTGGCGTTTTTTTCCCTTTCACGCTCTTCATCTTTTCCCAATTTCTTTTTAGGGTGACGCCGAATCGGATATTCCGGGCTCAAAAGAAGGAACGTGAATCGAGAGTCAATCAGGCCGCAGGCGTGATATACGAATCTCCAGACAAACAAAGGAAGGACAAGGAATCGCAAGAACCGCGCCAGACGTACGAAATCGCACGCGCGGATTGTTCTGTTCTGCGACGTTGTTTTGTGAACGAGCTCCAGTCAATACTCGAAAGATCTGGACGAAACCGCTTCCCGTCAATCACTTGCGGCAAACAACGAGACACACGAGACACACAAGAGACGAGTCACGACTTCCCACGGAAAGAAAAGCCACGTAAAAGAACGAACGACCTAAACAACACAAGGATAGACGAAATCACCCTTCGAAAGCGTCCTCTTCCTTTCCGAAGAAAGAAGATACAAATACTACGCGCAAAAACAAAAAAATCCATCCCGCATCCCGCATCGCACAACTACTCCCCTAACCCGGGTGCCCACTACACAACGGCCTTCCTAAGCCAAAACACCACCAATACACTCAAACCATACAATTTCATCACCAGACAAACAAAATGGCCGCATCGTTAACATCCCGCCTCCTCACTGAGCTCCTCCCCCCCGACCTGGCCGCCTCCCTCCGCCAACACCTCTTCAACCCCCGCGCTCCTCTCCAGATCTACAAGCGCCAACTATCATGGTACCTCCACAGGGGCCTCGCCTCCGTACTACCACATGTACAGCCTCTAGTTGACCGGCTCACAGACCTAGTCTTTGACAACCAGAGCCTAATGGGGATGGTAGTCCTGCTGGCGGTGCTGACCGGGGTCGTAATGGTGATGAACTGGATACGCAGGCTGGTGATGTGGTGGACGCGGCTGGCATTGCGGGCGGTATTTTGGGCGGGAGTTATGCTTGTGGTCGCGTGGGTGTGGAATAGGGGCGTGGGGGAGAGTTTGAGAGAGGGAGCGGTGGTGGGAGGGAAGGTGGTTGGGTATCTGGGCTTGTTGAGAGACTTTTGGGTGCAGGAATATGAGAGGTATGAGGCGAATGGGAGTAGGGGCAGGGGGACGAGGGGAAGGAGTAGTTGGGGGTGAGAGAGGTCTGAAGGGATGAAGATTCTAGGAGATCAGGGCATCTGAGGGGAGATGACAAGCTCTTTCTTATTATGTTGGTTTTTTTTTTGGGGCTGTTTTGAGTTATACGTTACGTACATGAGAGCATGGAAGCGTGGGGGGATAGAACAAGAGAGGGATGGATGGGCAACGCATCGTTTTTGTTTGACATGACGGGATGATATTTATGGGAGGATACAAGATGGTAGCCGCGGAGGTGTACTAGGTACTCATGACTGCATCAGTGCATAGGCACGCACAGAGAGGGAGAGAGAGAAGTTTTCGTTTGTGGATCAATTTTTGGACAAGTTCAGCGCGCAGGGGGATAGCATTCACGCACAATACCTACCTATCTGGCAACAAGCATATGGAAGTTCCCACATTTCCACCCAGTGAAGTTCTTGATTACAGCAAAAAGTTTCTACATCTGGTCTGCTAATGTCATTTGACAAAGTTTTGGACATGTATTTGGTTTAGCTCAGTGGCTTTCGTTGTAGATGTAATACATACAGGTCTCTTTTCTCTAAACGCCGCGCTATGCTATAGATATTGGTGATTTGTCTGCCTCTGTGTCTCATCCCGAAAGACAAAAGAAAAATCCAGACGAAGAAGTAGAAGAAAGACAGGGACAGAAGCAAGATGAGGAATACATAGAAAGAAAACAAGACATGCCCAGGAAAAGTACCAACAAAGAACGACGATGCACTTGCAACCATCAGTCTTCCTCGTCCGGAACCTCCGCCTCATCATGCGGCTCCTTCGGATCCTGCGCCTCGTGATACTGCACACAGTCATCAATATAACTCAATATCGACGCCACGCTGTCCTCGTTGGTCACATCCAGCTTCAGGTAGTTAATCATGCTGAAGCTCTCAATCAAGCCCGCAACCGCACGATTCAACCTCCGGAAACTAGCGCCCCCCATAATCTGCGCCTTATCATCCGGCGGCCGCGACTCATCATCCTCACCAGCAGCATCAGCATCAGCATCAGCATCACCCAGCGCCCCAGACGACCGTCTCTCCGTAACACGCCTCACGCGCTGCCTCTCCATGGGATCATCATCCAGCAACCCCACATCCGGAGTCAAAAACCGCTTCAAATCCTTCTTCTTGACCTGGTCCTTGACAAGATCCATCTTCGACAGCACATTGATATGGGGCACCTCCAGCATTAGCATCGCACTCATGGCACTCAGCGTCCCCGCAAAGAATTTCGCCCGGTCAACAACAAACGTCGCTTCGAGGAGATACACTGCCGCCATGCGGATATCCAGCGCGCCGGGCTGGCATAGGTACTTGACGAGGGTAGGCAGAATAGGCACGTGGGTGTAGAGCTCGATCTGGCCGGGCATGTCGAAGATGATGAGGTATTCCTCGGTGAGGCTATCGAGTGCTTCGGTGAGCCAGTCGAGGTTTTCCATGAGGAATTCGAAGCAGTAGATGAGGCCGCCGTTGGGGCCTAGGCCGACTTCTTCCATGGCATCGCGGAGGGAGATGAGTTCCTTGATGTCTAGGTCCGGGGTGTGTTCGAAGGTCTCGGCGGCGGGGTCGAGGTTGACGTAGAAGGCGGAGCGGCGGTTGAGTTGGAGGTGAGTAATGAGGGCGGCGCAAAAGGTGGACTACTGGGTTTTGTTTTTTCTCTTGTTAGATCTCATGGTGTGTGATATGCTTGCCGTGTTTTTCATTGATGGGGGGTGAGGGGGGGCTGTGTCTGTATCTGTATCTGTGTGTTGGAGCTGAAGCTTTGGCAGCTTTCTGTTCGCACCTTGCCTGCCCCGGCGGGGCCCATGATCATGGTGCCAAACTTGCTCATGATGATGGCTGGAGTTGCGCGCGCACAATGGCGAGGCTCAAGAAGTCGCGAGAATGAGAAGATGCACTGTCTAGATTGGCTTGGCTGATGCAATATGTACGTGATATGTAGTCTGGGCTGGACGAGGGGGGAGGTAACGCGGTGTGGTGCTCAAAGTGGTTCTGCAGTTTGGGAATTTTTTCTCCGCTGTGTCAGTGAGATGGATCATGGAGCGCGGAAACAACTTCATGGTGGGGTTCAGCGCACGGTGTGGTGTGTGTACCAGAGGTACTGTACCTACGTAACTACATACATAGGTACTACTCCGTATGTATGTTTACCTAAACCTACCTTTACCTACCTTATGTACATACGAATAAGCAGCAAAGGCTGCAAAGCAACATACAAGGCAAGTTTTAGGCCGGTGAGAGTTGCTGTACATACATACGTATCTAGCCCGTGGCCGTGAGACAAGGCGCTACAGCTCAGGTACTACAGCTGACTCCTTAGGCAATGTAGGCTGTAGCACAACTCTGTCAGTGGTCAAAGACTCACCGCACCATCACAGGCAAAGCATCACAGGCAAAGCCCCAACTGCGGTTCACAATACGGAGTAGTACTGTAGCAGCCGCCGATGCACAGTATGTAACTGTTGTACAGTGGCCCCGCAAAAATAACACGAAACTTCCTCCACTTGATACATTTCAACGGGTGGTAAGCAAGTTATTGATGCAGTCAATAATTGAGATTTTATGATATTATAGACGTTGCTCAATGAAGTATTTTTGACAATTTTATTGCACGTTTGCAAAAATGTGGAAAAAACAGACGTGGTAATCCAACAGGAGTCCGATATGGCTTTGGGCGTTATTTTCTCCGAGGGACTGTAACAGCTATCGCAAAACTCCACGTCGTATCACATCGGGCCCTCGGGAGTCGGGGCCAGGGCATCGACGTCTGCAATGGGCAGCAGTGAGCACCACGTTTCTTGTTTGGATCCCGGCACTGGCCGTACTAAAAGGCGTACTAAAAGCTCAAGGGACTGGCCATCTGCGGCGGATTCGTCGACAGAGAGAGTCAGAGTCTATATGTACCTAGACCGCAACCCCGGCTGAGGCGCTGGAGCTAGAGGAGCCTCGAGATGGCGCAATCTCTCGTTTCCGGAGCGTCGATGTAGGTACATATGTATGTATGTCTAATGTATGTACCTCTACTACGTCTGTTCACAACCCCTCATCGCTTGCCGCAAGTTGCAAGTTTGTACCTAACCCCGTAACCCCGATGTCAGCTTGCGTGCTCAGTGCTCAGTGCTCACTGCTCACTGCTGTTAGCCCGGTCTTCGGAAGTACCTGCACAAGACACCAATCACAGCCCCGTGCCTGTGGTACCCCCTCATGCTACGCTAGCAACTTGCTGCGAACTCCATGCTCATTTTTGCACACAAGGTTCCTGGTCGCCGACCCATCCAGAAAAAATAATCGGCATAAAACCTCTCCGCCTTTGTCTCCCCCTCCCTGCTGTCCCTCAAGTTCTCAACCTTTCTTTCTCTGCTCACCTAAACCCCTTTTTGAACCATCACGAGCTTTTCTCGCAGTCGTACGTGCCTCTCTCCATTCCATCAGCATCCGCTCCTGCAGGCTGCAGCCCTTGTGCTTGACCTTCTGATTCAGCGGTTTCTCGCCAGCTCTCAACGGAAGCTAACGAACCCACCCACAGTCTCGCAAACGTGTCTTGAACTCTCGCAGAGCTTTCTTTCGTTCTTTTCCTACTAGGGAGCAGTTTTTGCATAGTCATCTACTGTCATAATTGCAACCTCCTTCTACTCATCCACTCGTCCCCCCCAATTCTCTCATCCTCAACACAAAATGTCCGGCACCAACGGCACCAACGGAGCTGCTGCCCCTCAAGGCACTTTCCTCTTCACTGTAAGACCAAGCGGTTCCCGAAAACCCCTCGCACCCCCCACCCTATCAAAAGATAGAAACAAAAAAGGCCAAAGCAAATTATTTTCGGCCACTCGGCGCACAATTGCTAATGCCTCCATAGTCCGAGTCTGTCGGTGAGGGCCACCCCGACAAGATCGCCGATCAGGTCTCAGATGCCATCCTCGACGCCTGCTTGGCGGAGGATCCCCTCTCCAAGGTTGCTTGCGAGACTGCCACCAAGACCGGCATGGTGATGGTTTTCGGTGAAATCACCACAAAGGCCAAGCTCGACTACCAAAAGGTCGTCCGCGACGCCGTCAGAGACATTGGCTACGATGACTCGTCCAAGGGTTTCGACTACAAGACCCTCAACCTGCTCGTCGCTATTGAGCAACAGTCCCCCGACATCGCCCAGGGTCTACACTACGACGAGGCACTCGAGCGCCTCGGTGCCGGTGACCAGGGCATCATGTTCGGCTACGCTACCGACGAGACCCCCGAGCTGTTCCCCCTCACTCTCCAGCTTGCCCACAAGCTGAACGCCGCCATGTCTGCTGCCCGCCGCGATGGCACTCTGCCCTGGCTCCGACCTGACACCAAGACCCAGGTCACCGTCGAGTACAAGCACGACAACGGCGCTGTCGTTCCCCTCCGTGTCCACACTGTCGTTGTTTCTGCCCAGCACTCTCCCGACATCACCACTGAGCAGCTGCGCAAGGAAATCTTGGAGAAGATTATCAAGGCTTCTATTCCCGCCAAGTATCTGGACGACAAGACCATCTACCACGTAAGCAAAATTTACTCGCGCATCCGCGCAATCCGTTGATACAAAGCTAATCCATATTTCTGTAGATCCAACCCTCTGGCCTTTTCATCATTGGTGGTCCCCAGGGTGACGCCGGTTTGACCGGACGCAAGATCATTGTCGACACCTACGGTGGCTGGGGTGCCCACGGTGGTGGTGCCTTCTCTGGCAAAGACTTCTCCAAGGTTGATCGTTCTGCCGCCTACGTTGGCCGCTGGATTGCCAAGTCCCTCGTCCACGCCGGTCTCGCTCGCCGAGCCCTCGTTCAGCTGTCGTACGCCATTGGTGTTGCTGAGCCCCTGTCCATCTATGTCGACACTTACGGCACCTCCACCAAGTCGTCTGATGAGCTCGTCGAGATCATTCTCAAGAACTTTGATCTGCGACCCGGTGTCATTGTCCGTGAGCTCAGCCTGGACCGTCCCATCTACCTGCAGACTGCCAAGAACGGTCACTTTGGCACCAACCAGTCCTTCACCTGGGAGCAGCCCAAGGAGCTTAAGTTCTAAGCTGTCCCAAGTTCTTTGAACAACAGGAATGCATTGCGCGCTACAGCTGAGCGACGGAGTTGAGAGAATTCAACAGCCTCTCCATTGACCAAAGTATACCACTATGTTACGATGGTTTTTATTTTTCATGGCATTTTCATGCACTGGCGTACGGTTCTCAACGAAACCATGATATACTCCCCACACGGGCGTGAGGGACGGGCGGTTTCTGGCATATGACTTTTTATCTCTTTAACTTTTTATTTACTCAAATTCTTTCTCTATTTCTCCAATTCCTCCTTCAGAAATTTTGACTATTTTCTCGTCATCCTGAATGGGAAAGGAAAATAACGCGTTTGAATGTTTTTGTTTTACTGGGAAACGGAGCGGCGGCGTCTTTCAACAAAGACCACTATTGGGACAGGAAACCTGCATTTGCGTGAGGCGAAAGCACATGGTCCAACAAGGAGACTTTTCTATTATGATACCCCTATCAAAGAAGGGCACCACAATTTTCGAGAAAAAGCGTGCTTTCCGGCGTTTTGGGGGACAGAAGAAGAACTTCAACATCTTTTTACATTCCCCGTGTTTCTCTGGCCGAGCTCATGCAAGTCCAGTCAAGTCGGAGCATACCTAGGGGGGAGCGTGTAGCTGTGGGTGGGGGAGGAAAGGGAGGAAGTTCTGCGAGAAAGGGGAATGACAGCCTTTGCTTTTCTGTCTTTTGTCTTGATTTTTCTCGTAGGCGAAGTTGGATGGTAGATGCAGCTAGAGACTGAAGAAACACTTGAAGAGGGAATTGATCTGCAATGGGCTGAAGTGACTCGTGAGTCGTGAGACGATGTCTGAATTGACGTGTTGTGTTGAGGGGATCTGATTATGTATATCAACGTGCACAGAAAGTGTTAGTCCATTTAGGGACTAGTACAGAGAGAGATCACGATTCACGAAACCTTCAATCTGTAGTGAAAACAATACAACCTGTTTACGAGAGCACCGCTTCCAAACCCCTCGTGGAGGGCAATTCGCCTAATATGGTTTGAGCCGGGTTACAAGCTCGCAGGTTTGATACTCGACATCGATCTCTTACGCGCCGCGTAGCCTTGTGAAGGCCAGATCAAACGACTGAAGTCGCTGAGAGCGCAAAACATCGAAACTTTTTATTTTATTTTGTTTCAACCGCCTCGAAATCGAAAAAGAAAAGAAACACCCCTCTGTTCAAAGCAATGATCGATACAATGAACTTTTACGAAGGGGCTTGAATCCCAAATCTCACACATATCAACCAAGACATTTGGTTTAGCCGCTGAAGGTGAAGCTCAGAGGACAGGTGGTCGCGTACGTCATCGAAAAAAACGATTTATCAATATGCCTGATCGAGAAACCGAAAGGAGCTTGAGACAGGGAAACAAAGCTCTGAACCTGGCGAATCGAGCAATACAGTACGTTGTCGTTGTATGCGGACTTTATCTCGATGTCGCTGTTTATGAGTCGTCGGCGGTAGTCTTGGATTTTTGCCCAGTTTCCGGCGATGGTGCGTTGCGGTTTGAACTGGAACGATACGATCTTGGCCGCGTATCGATCTGCCATCACGCTGTCAGGCTGTCTATACCTGTCTTGCAGTGAAGTCCACAGATCCATGGTTGTCTGCGCATCTTGGAAGAAACCCTGGTCCTCGTGACTGTCGGCTATTTCGAACTCCCTTTTCAGCTGATAGTCCCAAGGTATAGACAGCCTGACAGCGTGATGGCAGATCAATACGCGGCCAAGATCGTATCGTTCCAGTTCAAACCGCAACGTACCATCGCCGGAAACTGGGCAAAAATCCAAGACTACCGACGACTCATTAACAGCGACATCGAGATAAAATCCGCATACAATGACAATGTACTGTATCGTATGTTCATTAAAGCTCCCCCGGTCGGTTACAAGCCCTTGCTTGATTCCTGGGTCAATCACTGTAGCCGAGAAGCTCGCCTATCTATACGAGAAGGAAGGGGAGTTGAACCCCAAAGGCGATGATAGCGATGTGGAAGAGGCTGGACACCTTGCTCGTCATGGTGGTGGAAAATATCGCGGACGAGGCAACGCACGTGGTGCCGGTCGGCATGACGTCGCCGCGACAGCTCTGCGTCGTCCATGGCCTCTAATGATAATGAAGAAACGAGTGGAGAGAGTGCCACGTCTGACACCAAAGCGAAGACATTGTAAGAAAAAGGGAGATACATGACTTGGCATCTTCGGTTTGCATATCTTGGTCCCAAAAAGATCCGAAACCTCCACAAGGTCATGACGTTAAAAGAACCAATCAAGATTCCCAAAGATCTCGACATTTGCGAAACGTGTGATTTAACCAAAATGCACAATAGTATCCCAAAGCAACTGCGTTCGTGGATCACAGATCTCCTTGGACGAGTCCAGTTTGATGTTGCCGGGCCTTTTCAAACTTCGATTCGTGGGAAGAGATACTTCTTACTCATCAAAGAGATCAATACCCGCCACGAGTGGGTTTATCTGATCCCAAGAAAGGCGAAAGCCTGATTCTATCAACAACTGGAAGGTCGAGCAGGAACTAATCACTTCGACAAGATTTAAAGCAGTTGGGTGCGATGGCGCCCTAGAGTTGATCAAAGCCGTCAAGGAATGGAAGGATGTTGTGCTACATCCTACAACTCACGACTATTGCATCATCCCATCAGGTCGGACCGGCCGAGCATGGAATAAGATCAACCAATGAAGGGGTAAGAGTCCTGCTTACTGATTCCAAGATGCCGCTGGAATTCTGGGACGAAGCTGTTGAGCACGATGTTCAGGCACGAAACAAGACTGATACAGGACCCACACGCAACGGCCAGCCTGTAAGCCCTGAGGAGGCATATACTGGACAGAAACTCGACATTGACCATATCCGAAGATGGGAGAGTATGTGCTATTACTTTGTTGATCGCAAAGCAAACCCAAAAGGCGAAACCCTGCCATTCAGACCACACGTTAAGACACTGCAAAGTCTATTCTCCAGAACGTGGATAGTATATAACGATTCAAACCCCCTTTTGCCTAGACTACTCAAAGAGTTCTGTGCAACAAAACGATGAGCTGATTGTTGGAATCGCTCCTCATGTCACGTGGCTGGGTGTGCAGCCTGACACGCTGATTGGCTGCAGTACCCACCAAGGCAGGAAGACTGGCCTCAACGCCACGAGCGGCCCTTTCTCCCTTTCCCCTTTTAGACGATCAATGAATAAGACGAATACAAGCAACCACAGCACACACACCTTTGGTTCCGTATTCCATGCATTGACACCTGTTATATTTGACTTTCTATTACCGCGGTACCTGACGTTACCAACACTGATAATTTACACTAGCTATTTATATGTGTAGCGAATTTACGTGATGGCAGACTAATATACAACTCGTGGCGCGACATAACAAATGAATGTGCATTTGACAAATGCTGTTTACTTCCCCTGGTGGATCTTATTTCCGATGCTTTCAAAGCCAGACTTTGACTTACCTACCCCAACCGTCCTTCCGCTCGGTCACACTCCCCCAAGAAGCGATATATCCCTTCAAGACCCTCATAGTCGGCAGCACCCGCACCCGAACTCACGGGCAAAGACATGGTCCCATAGCCTTCCAGGTCTGAAGACCCAGGATAGTCCAACTCCGTTCCAGAGGCAAACGCGTCCCTAATAAAGGACTCCTCCTCCACAGAAGACACCGCGTCCTGCGCGAAACTGCCTTCATAGCATCGTGCCGATCCCCCAGGCGAACTAATCGCCCCCTCAGACTGCGGCGCAAAAGGAAACTGCAGAGCCACAGGAACACCTACAGCAGCATCAAACTCCGCATCCTCACCCACAAGCCCCCGCTGAACACCCAAATCATCACACAGCCGCTCAACAGTACCAGCATCCACGCCCGGAAACCGCACACGAATCGTATCGCTCTTATCCAGATACGTCGGCAACGACCCCAACGCAGATAACCTCCGCAAATCAGCATACACAACCGCCAAGTCCTGCAGTGCTCTTCCAAAATCCGCAGACAAAACATCCAGGAATCCCTCCGTGTCGAGACAAGTAGCCTGTGTCGCTGCGCCCGCGCCCTCAAAGCCCGTGCACGAGCTACTACTCAAAGCCGCCGCAAGAGGACTCATCGCTGTAATCGTAGGGCTCAGTCGGAAATCCACAAACGACCCCGGCGACCAGCCTGGCATACCGGACATCTTGTTCATAGCTTCATCCTCGAGACACGACACCGCGCGGTACTGGTGCTCCCCGCGAGGACCAACCCCATCATAGCGAATCTTCTGGCCTGATACAAAGAAAGCTCTCATCGCTTGTGACACGTTCTGTATGACTTGCGCGGGCGAGGCAGGCGTGTGGGAAAAGTACCGCGCGCCGTTGCTGCCGCCGAGGGTGTACCCCCCTGCGGTGCGTGGCATAGCACCCCCTGTGAGGTTCGGGCGCAGAGTATGCGCGAAGGGGGCTCGGCCGGAGAATTGGGCAATGCGGCGTGATGTATTCGAGGAGGGTAGCTTGGTGCGGTTGGAGTGAGGGCTCTGGGGGACGCGGAGCTCTGTGGTGATGAAGCGGCGAACGGTGCGGTTGAGGTTGAGGAAGTTTGCGCGAGTGCTGCTGGAGAACCAGCGACTTCCTCGGCGGGATTGCTGTTTGAGAAGCGCGGCTGGGTGGATGGGTTGGCGGCTGGTGTAGCTGCTTCGGAGGGGGATTGCTTGGAGTTCGTGCTGGGAGGGTTTGCTGGCGCTGGGGAGGTGTGTTTGGAGGGCTTTGGAGGTTTTGGTGAGGGCGCTGCGAAGGAAGCGAAGGGCTGCCGGGACCCATATTGCCCCTTGGGACACCATCTTGGTGAAGATGTTCTCCTTCGCTTGAGAGCTCGGTGTTGGAGAGGTAGATGGTGAAGAAGATGGATGGAGGAGGTTTGAGTGAAGTCCGGGTGATGGACGGGGATGGTGTGACGCTCACTTATACCGTTATACGGCCGTCTACGAAGCGGCAGTGCACACTGGGACTCGGAGTTTCGCCACCCGAAGTTCCACTTTGGTCTTGGGCGGTGCTCCGCCACATAGAAAGCGCCACTAGGTACCTCTTGTGGCGCAAGGACCTCTCTCACCGCTAACCTAGAATTAGTTAGACTCTTTTTTCTGCCCCAATCTCTTCCCTTTTGTGCACGAAAATTTCTCGAACTTCTTCCCCTTCTTCCCTCCTCTTACAGCATCGCACCTCATGTTGTGGGAGAACGAAGCAAGCGCCTTCATCTCCCATATCATGATGGTGCGATTGAAAATTACCTTGGTAAGAATCTTCCCTTATTTGTCATCTCCTGCACACGGTCTTCTGTGATGAATACCTTACACGAACAATCCAAATCAGACCACTATCATGGTGATCCAAATAACTCTAGAATTACACTGAGGAAGCCTACAAACAACATCAGTTGCGTCTGAAGCTTGCAACATTAGCTAACCGATTAGCAGAACAGGTTGAAAATCTTGCAATGAAGTCGTTGCAACTCAATGACACCATCATTTTGCAGATATCATAAAAGGTTGGTTCTTACTCATGACTTTTGACCCTGCCACCCTACCCCTCCAAGTGATGAACAAACCGACACCTTAGGGATTCCTCATGCTTAATACATGATGTGGATAACGTTGTTATAAGTTTCAGCCTTGTCTGATTGGAGATTTATAATACCTTTTTTGAGTGAAGCTAGCTGAAGTTGTCTACATATGCTGACACCTTCACCATAGGTACATATTTGCATCCCTCTCCTGGATCTCGCATGAAGCCATTGAATGATGAAGATTTGAACGAACGGGCGGACATATCGAGCCTCGCCGTCTTTCATCCTTGAAAGCGAGGACGTACAATCCTTGTGGTGAAAGATTGGCGAGAACTCTTGATGACACTTCGTCACCTGATTGTGGCCTTTTTGGCGAAATGTTGGTTGGACTGCGGTTGAATTATCTGGCTGACTGAGTGTACACTAGGTAATTGCATATCCGTACTGAATTGATTTGTACCCCGGATGCTGCAGACTATCGTGATGAGTTTACCAAAGTATTCACACTGTTTGATTCACAATCATTCGATTGCTGGAACATGAACACACCTACAACTTCTGAATGTAGTCGGTATGTCCCCCCTTCCCCACGCTTGACTGTTCATTAGACTAATGCGATGTAGATTGTTGGCATTTCTTTTACACGATCGGATGTCTTGACATGGTACTAATTGTCACGTCAGGTAGATGAGTTTTCCATGCGGTGTAGTTCGCGGCATCAGCTATTCGGTAAGCATTTTTCTTTCCGCAGTCGCAACCGCCAAGATGATGACTTCATACATTTCACTGAGTTCATCGTGATGAACAACCTACAATTCAATTCACCTTGGAGAACTGATTTGGCGTTATTTGACACGTTTCAATACCGCGCATTGTTTGTTACGCGACAGTAGCTAATGAGGTGCTGTCTGATTAGTTTGATAGGTCACAGCACCAATGGTTGAATCGCGGCCACAGAAAGATCTGATGCACATAGCCAAATTTAAATACAAATGTACCTCTTTTCAAGCAATTTCGTACGTTCATGACATATCGCCGGTTTAAACAATTCTTTTGCCACATTCGCATTTTCGATCCTTTTAACGAACCCCAAGATACTGGCGGGCGATTCAATTTCATCCCCCACTACCTTATAGTCTCGATCGGCTGCAATCACTTTTCGGGGGTTAATACCTTGGCACGAGATCTTCCGGTGTAACGGACCATACATTCATCCACGGCAATCTCTAGGGCCGGCTTGAAGAGGTGCCTGGAGATTGCCCTGGATGAGTGTATGGTCCGGTACACTGGAAGATCTCCCGGCCCTAGAGATTGCCGTGGATGAGTGTATGGTCCGTTACACCGGAAGATCTCGTGCCAAGGAAATTACCCCCCACTGATTCCAACCGATCGAGACTAGGTATCTTGAGGTTCGTTAAACGGATCGAAAATGCGAATGTGGCGATGAAGTTGTTTAAACCGGCGATATGTCATGAAATTGGGTATCGTCGGTAACCGGGCCCGGTCGCGACATTTATTGGATCCGACCAATGATCCTCGAATTTGTAATGTTTATGGATACCATAGTGACCAGTACAGGTCATACAAAAGGAATCGTCATCGAATTTGCCGAGGTCCATGGCAAGCTTTGGCTTAGAACTTCCTGTTGTACACAGTTGATGATCTTAAGAAACACAACTTCCTCATGCGAGTCCTGGGAGGCCAAGCAGTTTAGGATTGACGAGGCGAAGGCCAAGTCGGTCACGTGTGATGCCCCGTCCCTGGAGGATCAAGGATCTCTAGACGAATACGACTCAACCTCATTTGCGACAAACCGGAGCTCATAATCTACTGAACTTAGCATAGGGTGGTGGTTGTCAGTTGGGACACGTTGGGTTGACTGACCGTGATGTTCTACTTCATACATACATGCTACTCCGAGTACCACGGCCCACGAGAAAAAAAATCAAAATACATACCTTGGCAGGGACAACCTTGAGGTCACATGATATAGCTCGATAGGTATTCTCAACATACGGAGTACATATTTGTACACCTTTCTCTCTCTCGTGATTCTGCTTCAACGCAATTACATGTCTTGTTCACCCACTGTCTTCTATCCCAACTGAACACGAGCCAAGATGTTGAAGTCGAGCGTTCATACCCACGATGCATCTCACAAGGTCCCAGTTCTCAAATGCGCCGACCCAGTCCGTGACCACGATACCTGTGCCCGCACAGCCAACCTTGAGCTGGAGAGGGCCCTTGCCGTCGTCGCCATGATGTCCACAGAGGTAGTCAATAACGGCTGGGTTCACCTTGGCTGCAATCCTCTCCGGCCAGCAGGTAGCATTAAAGAAGTTGCTAGCGGTGAGGAAGTTGACGAAAAACGGCGGAGGCCGCGCATCCGGGTCATGATTCGGCATACCAGCCAGCGCAAAAGTCTGTTCCGCAGCCCGTTCCAACTGCCGGCGAGTAAACTCAATCTTCTTGTCAACATTCTGGCTCTCCGAGATTTCATAGAAATCCTGAATCCGAAACCCCCCACCCCCACCGAGGCCATCCTCGCAATTATCAGGCCACTCCTGCGCATCAACACCATACCCACCCCCATCTCTCATATCATCATCCAGCCCAAACCGACGTACAAGCACAATCTTGCCACGCGCTTCCCCCAAGGTAGGAACCCTGGGATCGGTCCACCAACGATCAGCCCTCTTCTCAGTATACCGATTCTTGAGATGGTGCCCCATCTGCCCATCCGTAGCCTTCCCAGTCCCTTCCCGCTTCACGCTCATAATCACAGCCTCACTAGGATTCTCCTCCAAAAAGCGATACACATCCTCAAGCATATCCCCAAAATACTTGGTCCCACTCATCGAAATTGGAAACGCACCATGCACCAACGCAAGGGCATCATCATCCGGCTTCGCCGACACACGGATATCCAAAAACCGAACCCCATTCTCCAGTTGTTCCTCTATAGTCGTCGCCTGGCACCGCACCGACGGGAGAGCCCTATGACAAGTCGGCGAGTTATGCGTCCCAGGAATAGACAGCAACGTAAGAGGCCATTCATCCCTCAATTCCTGCATCCAGGCCTGGAGTTTCGCCGAGGAGAAGACCGTGAGGAGGGCCCTGCTGGGGATATAGACAATCGTGAGATCGTGCGGCCCGTTGGTCAGTTTCCGCATGATGGCGGATTGGGTGCCCATGCTGGGCACATCGGCTTCGTAGCGGTGGTCGCCCTCGGTGCGGAAGGTGAGGCGTATGACTTCGTTGGATAGATCTGTGGGGGGGATGTCTGTGAGGGTAGTTTGGAAGGGGGCTGTGTGGAAGGAGACGGTTTGGGCGGAGAGGGGGTCGCCGATGGGTTCGTAGGCGTATTTGAGGGGCTCGGTGGCGTTGAGGAAGCCGGTGACGGAGGAGGAGACGTTTTGGAGGAGGGAGCCGAGTTTTATGCGGGAGCTTTGGAAGCGGTGGACGGAGAGGAGGTCGAGGGGGTGGATTGTGAGGTTGCGGATGGTGAGGGCGGCCATTGTGCTGGCTGAGTTTGGACTTTTTTTTTTCGTTGAGATGAGTTGTGAGTTGAGTAGGTGAGGTTAGATAGATGAAGGTAAATAGACGGCCAGACGGGCGAAGTCAGATGGATGATTCGAACGGATGAAGTCAGATGTGTAGGTAGGCGAGTTCAGACGGACGAAGTGTTGGCGGAGGTGTGATTCGATTCGCGACTGAGACGTCTACTGGACTTATGTATGTGTCGTTGTCGTTGGGGTCTCGCGAGTACGATGACGTGAATGATGATATGTAGGACGATGCGTGTGCGGCCGGCCTCGTACAGCAACAGTCAAAGAAAAGACAAGCCGTGAAGTTTTCGGGATGCAAATAAAGCAGAAGCTATCGTTTACGTCGTTTACTTGTCCAGAAGCTGTCTGGTCTGGTTCCATTTGTACTTTTTACGAGGTGGCTTGGTTGGGGTGGGCCGAAACACCAACAGATGCGACTCATGCGGATGCTTCGAGCAAGCGGCACTGGGCAGGCAAGAAAGCGGGCAGAAGTGGAGAGAACACAAGAGGGGTTAATAAAGCCCATCCAACCAAGGCAAAGTCGAGCGGGAAGGCAAAACAACCGTTTTTCTGCACCATCAAGGACCAGAGCGCTTCCGACGTTGATTGGCAATTGCATACTGAATTCCCTGGTTGCTTTTTGGTGATGCACGATTTCACGAAAGGGCGTTGAGTTTTTGAGTACGACTGTATGAAGCGTGATCTGTAGGAGCCTAGGAGGAAGGGTCGCACGATCAAGGTACATACCTCTCATGACACAGGCGTAGAAGATGCGAGTACCACTCCGTACTGTAGAATCAATTTGTACTCAGCACTCCCTGGACACTTCGATGAGAGAAAAGGAAATGTAGAAAAATTAAGGTTGGTCAAGGAAATGGAAAGGTCAAAGAAAAAAAAACCCGATGAGTAGGTATGTATGTATCAAGGAGAACTTAGAAGAGCAAAGACCGCCCGCCCACTGACTAATTTAGGTACTCCTAGAACTCCTAGAACGATGCAGCCAGCCCAAGGGGGTATCCCGATTCCCAACAACTCGGCAATCATGACAACAACTTAGGTAGGTATGTAGCCAAACGACGTCTTCAAAACCAACCACGCGACCACGAGAGGAGTGATGAAAAACAAACGCAACGAGAACCCTCAAAAACAAAATGCAATCCTGTCAACACCATCTCCTACGCCTCACAGCCTCACCCCCAAATCCCTCATCCCCATCCCCATCCCCATCCCCATATGCACCCAAACCCATCCCCCAACGCCGCCGCCGCCGCAACACCTCGGTCTGCCTCCCCCTCCCTCTCTGCCTCCGCCGCTGCCCCCTCAAATAATCCCTCACAAAGGCCTCATGGCCCACCACATTCCCTTCCCCATGAACCTCCAGCCCAGCATCCACCTCAATCCTCACAGGCCGCGGCCTCCCATCCTCGTCAATCATCGGAATTCCGCACTGGCCTGCACTGTTCTCCTGTATGGCATGCACCACAGCCCGGGCAATAGCATTGGCGTGCTGTGCGGGGGTTTCGTTGATGCACACGCGGTTGTTGTTGCTCGAGATGCGGACAGAGGAGTTGATGCGGAGGATGATGCCTGGGGGGGAGTCGTCTGTGTCTGTGTCGCTGTCGCTGTCTTCGGTTGAGTCGGTGTCGGGGGCTGCTTGTTGGCCGTGAGTGCTGCTGGCGGTGCTGGTGTTGCTGCTGGTGTCGTTGGTGTTGTGGCAGCTGGTGCTGACGAGGGAGGCCAGAGATGAGCGGCCGAGGAGGACGGGGAGATGGCAGCGGGTGCTGGAGGGGGGGATGTTGAGAGGACAGGATCTGTGTTGGAGGCGGAGATAGGGAGAGTAGGCTGGGGGAGGGTTTGTATAGCTTCGAGGAGCTTCTTTAGAGAGGAGGCCGTGGAGGTTTGGGGCGGAGGAGGGGGGATGGGAGATTGAGGATGCCATGGTGGTGTCGTCGTCCGTGGAGGTGTAGCCGTTTAAGACGCGAGACAGTCCTCAGACTCTTGGTCGGATCGTTGACGGTTGAGCACCGGGAGTAAATCTCCTGGTAAGTTGTCCGCGTAGCTGTGGTGTGTTGTGTGGTGTGGCCGTTTCTTTACAAACGGGTTCCTGAGTAGAGGCGAGAGAAACACTTTCTTCTGACGCTGATGGAACTGTTGAGCACCGGGAACAGATCTTCTGAAGGGCTCCCTGTGTATTTGTGGTGTGGTATGGGACCGTGGAACGACGGTTGTAGCCTCGAGGTTGGCAACAACACGAACAGTGACGGAAACCACGGCAGTACGGCTGAGTAATTTGTAAATGCTCGACTGGAGATGTTTCCAAGGTAAGACGTGAACAATGACGACTAAAAAATGGTCCAAGGAGGTTTGAGAGCTGTTGTTGAACGGTATAAAAGAGGCAGACAAGCTGATCTTAAAGAAGATGACGGCAAATAAATATGTTTGAGAATTATTGCACCATGTGCAAGACTATTGTCAAGCGCCTGTATTCTTCACGACTCACGAGGCAGGCAGGCCAACATGAATGATGATGATGATGATGATGATGAAGAAGAAGAAGAAGAAGAAGACGGCAGATGAAGCTATTCAATTCATGAGCTATTGTCGCGCAATCAAGAAGCATGCAAGCCAACTTCAATCAGATGAAGGAAAAGCAAAGATATCTAATAAGAGCTATTTGTTGTCCCAAGAGACAGCAGCCCATCGAGTATAAATCAGATACCTGCCAGTGCCCACAATCGAACACCTACCACCTCGCAACCGACCAAAGTCAGCAGTGAGCACGTGCAGTACGTCCACATCCAGCAGGAAATGTTAGTCCGTGACTCCGCCAGATGCACACGCCCCCTCCCTGATGATAAGGAGACTAGATGTGAATAGAATGCGCTTTTGTCCCCCAGGAATGCCATTGAGGTGAGAATCGCATCTCGATGTTGAAAAGTGATGTGTAATGTTTGCGTCCAAGTGTGTGAGAGAATGGGCGTCACGGGGTGCAGGAGGACAAGAAGGAAAGGACTCAGGACTCAGGAGGGGGGAAAGGAGCCGCCGTTTTGCGCCACAGTATAAAGGACTTGCATGGACCTGTATGTATTGCTTCGCATTGCGTACGTGGTTTGTATTGTTTAAATCCCACAAGCTATTCTTTCTCTATGTCTTGTATTACAATTTGCCTCGGAGGAAGAGGACAATACGGAATTGAATAGAAGTGTGGCTTTCCTTTGGGGGAGGTGGGATGATGGTCTGTGGTTTAACTTTGGCGGCTGTATCCGTACCTTTCTTACCCATTTTGGGCCAGCGACTTGCTCTCTGCTATGAAAAGCTTGCTGGGGCAATTTTCTCGTATTATTACATGCTGAGATCATAGATGCTCTGCTCGCGAGTCGCTTACATGCACGCATTCTCGCACTCACGGAGTACTCCGTATGCTCGCACCCGGACAGAGAGGCTCAGTCCTGAGCTGCCCTGGCCACATGGAATAAAATCCCCGAAGAGGTGTGTGTGACTGCGCGTGCAACATCCCTGTGCATATGGAGTACAATAACAAGACGAACGCACGCACGCACAGCTGCTCTTTCCCGAGGTCGGACTCGTTCAACCATCAAGAGCATTTCTTGAACTTCTTCACGCACACTGATGGCTGCAAGTTCTGCAACATAGAGACCGGATGGAGTCTAGGACGACGGCCGGGGTTAAGGTATGGGTCGGGGACTCGGGAAAGCGTGAGGTCAAGACTCAAGGGGTTGCCTGGCTGGCATGTGCTTGCCGGTGAAGGGCGGAAGCCTTTTCCGCAACTCGGTGAGCTTTGAGTTTGATGTTTATGCTGATTAGACGCTTCATCGAGTTATGTTGCTTCCGCTCGGCGCTTCTCCATCGTTTTGAGCCTGGGCATCGTGGAACCCTGGACCCTGGCCTTTTGGTCGGAAATAAGCGGTTCGGGAATCTTCCGCCACGCAGCTCCGGGTCAGCTTCAAGTGACAGGGTCGACGGAATTAGATGCCGTGTCATCGTGTGTGATGATGAAGCGTGTGCGTGTGTACGGTGTACCTAACTCCGTTACGGCTGTGCCTTTCTCCCGCTACTCCATTTGACAGAGACACTGCCTCAAGACGGAAAGAATCCCGCAGCAAGACAATACACAATACATCATGATGAGCATCCCCGACACCAAAGCAACGTCCAGGCTTGCAGCAAGTTACAAGTTACAACAACTGATCAATGCCGACTTGCCCACAACGGACATCCCGACTCGGAAAACCCCGACTGCCCGGCAATAGACGAAGTTACCAATGACCACCTATGTATATGATTCCAAATTACTAATTGACCAAGTTTGCCCCCCCTCTGTGTCTCCTATTGTTCTACTCCCCTCCATCAGCTCCTAATTATTGTTGTTCCAAGCTCGAATTCCCATTCACATCCTCATCCGGACTAGCGTCCGTCGCGGAGACCTCCAGGAAGCCGAAGGGTCCAACTTCCAAGCCTCCAACTTCCAAGGTCGCTGCCAAGGCCCAGGGGTTGGGTGGGGGCCCCGCTTCTTATCGCGGGGAGAAGAAGGAAGAAAACAATGCCGGCAACAACCTCGTCAGATTCACCATCACACGAACATCAGGTTTTCATAGGTGCCGATGACTATGAGGCGTGAAGTCGTGTAGCCGCCGCGCCATTTCCAATCAGGCGTCATGACGCCCCTGACAGCGGTTGTGGCTGGCGAGTGCCAGAGTAGGTATGTATGTAGTAGAGAAGTTGAAAGTGTTTCAGCCTTTTAGGTGTGTGAATGGGAGAGCATCCAAGATCCGAGCATATTGTGATTGTTGGTTTTGGCTTGAACACGGGGCGGGACTCGGGAAGGCGCTTGAGAGTTCCCGTCTTGGCTATCCGGAGTGGGAGAAGGCTGAGATGGCCAAGATGGCGAGCAACAATGGGATTGCTGCCAGCTGGAGTTGAATACCTACATACCTAAGGTGGCGATGACTTATTACCAAGAAACTTTCCTGGATGGATCCCTGGATAGTTCTGTTAACACTGTAAGTGACTACGCAAGGAAATGCTGATACATAACATTTATCAAGTGACGACCGACGGTACCTAATAACTCGACGTTGGAAACATCCCGTGATTTGTAAAGCACCCGTCAAACACGTCCTTTCTAGAGAATCTCTCAACGTGAAACGGAACCTTGTTACGCGTTATCTTATAACCCAGAGTAGCCTATCGCCCAGTGCCTGAATGGCACATAGAGCCTAGCTGCAGCAATCGGACGCATTCAAAAGCCCGATCGAATGACGTACCTACCTACTGTGTAGGTACATACATAGCTTGTCTTTAATGAAGCCAATCAAACCACCATCATCCATGCCACCATGGGGAAGCCCGGTATTCACGCAGCACTGTGGTCTAAACTCTAAAGTCGCTGCAAAACTCGTCCCGTCTATGCTATTGTTCCCCTTGGCCTGCGTGCTCAGTGCTGGTCAGGGCGGTGAGCACTGGTGTGGCCGGAGGGCGTTGATCTATGTATCGAGTTGGTATGGACGGAGAGAGGAGTCTTTTTATCGTTTTGTCTTTGACATCTGCATTATGTAGTCGTACTTTGAATCAGGTGTGTTTATTTTTCTATGTGTTCATGTATATGTATTCAATCGTGTACAGAGTCGTTAACGCGAGAGTCGAGACATGTTTGGGTGATTACTGCGTAACTCTAGCTCTTGATGTGACCAATGGGTACGCGTTCACGAATGGAAGCGAAGCGCCATTGGATGCATAGTGGTCCATGCAATGGATCGAAAACAAAGCATCTAGTACAACCTGATCTATCATCTATCTACTTAGTACTGACAAATTAGCCCAACTAAGAGTAGTCAACATCATGACACAAGTTACAACACTTGGTACTTACAAATACACAGAATTGACTCCTTCACAGCTCTACTACCGTACAACACCGGGCAACACCGGGAAACAGCGGGCAAGAATAAACCAGCCGTATGCATTGTAACTTGTTTGATCTCGAGCCACAAAAGGACTCAGGTATTCTCACGAAGGTTGAAAATCTTGAGATTAGGGAACCCGGGCCAAGTTCCAACAACCTTGAGGCCCGCAACGCGTTTTTGTCAGCAGCGTCAGCATCGCATCAACGCCTCTGACCAACAATACCGACCGACTTGTATCGTGTACGGTATAACTAGGTAATGCTCGAGCCTCGGATGTCTAGCCCCTTGATGCTACCGACTCACCGAGTCCCGTGCTGGTGCCAGAGCATGACCTCATCGCGCGCATCTGGTGGCTTTCTTGTGGCAGTTCACAGAAAGCTGTGACGACTTCCAAGCTGTTGGTTTGGCCTGTCTGTCTGTGGGAGATGTGATGCCCATTACCAACCGAGAGAATCAGATTATCCCCTTTTTGCTTCAATTGGAAAGCTGCAGTTTCAACGTCAGGTCCAATAAAAAAAGAACAACAAAACGCCAAGATCGCTCGCGACAAGTACCGTGATGAGTGTGACAGCTATGTGCCAAACCATCTCTCTCAAGTTTCAACTTTCACCAGGGGCTGCGATCGGAGTCGAAGGAGACATTCCCATAGGACGACTGTTAGAAACCATAAGAGAATAACGTTGGTACAGGCTGTGATGTAGGAGGCAAAGAATATACGCCATTCTGACTTCAAGTATTATTAAGTAATGGTAGTAGTAACACAGTTTCTCTCTCAGAAATCAGGGGCGTGATGTCTGTCCAACACATGTGCTATAGTGGCGTAGGGTAGTGATAGACGCGCTTCTAGCCTTCTCTTGAACCACAGGCTACAGCGTCCTGGAAGTCTTATTAACGACCGCAGTTGTAGTATGTGTACAAGCTTCCAGGAAGTCAGAATAGTCGCTTCCTGAACACAGGGCGTTATGGAAGTCTACAACTTGCAACACGACAGTTACTTCCTAGTAGATGAGCATTGAAGCGGTTTTGTCCTCCTTTTTCGTGACTTGGATTCCATTCTGTTGCTGTCGTCTGCGTTCTGCGACCAGCGTTATCCATTCTTTCTCTTCCGCGTCTTCTCTTTCCACATCCCCCCCC